>JAVKPL010015497.1:0-126274 GCA_032173675.1 Gastrolobium villosum | reverse complement strand
TTTAATTTATTTTTCCGTATAATTGTGTACTACTTTTGTATATATATGGGTCAGGATCATTTTACACCAGTATAAGTTACACTCTCAATCTTGTCCGTTGATCCCACTTATATCTAAGGGCTCTAATTTTTTAGTAATGTGAGCCATTGGATACAAGTGGATCAATGATGAGAGATTGAGTGTAAGATTTCTAATTCTTACACTGGTGTAAGAGGATTGTCCTGCCCATATATATATATATATATATATATATATATGGGAAGGATTCATTTACAAACTTTTTTTACAAATTACACTAAGTATGACCGGTCATTCATTCTTAATTAGTGTAGGACGGTCAGACATAGTGTAGTTTGTAAACAAAAAGTTTGTAAATATAACCTTTCCAATATATATATATATCTAGGTTGTCGGTAGCGGCCCATAGCACCGCTAAACCACTACCGTAACGGAACGTAGCGGCGGTGGCTCTACAAACCGCGACGCTAGGCGTCATTGGCCGCAGCGGAAGGTAGCGGCGTAGCGTAGCCGCACACCGCTACACCACTCCAATGTTGGAATTTGATGGAGAATCCCGAGATGATGATGATTTTCTTTATTAGTTCACTTTTTGTACTTGACTATTTGACAATTTTATTGTTCATTTGTGCTTAATTTTGGATCCTTCCTTTATGTTCCTTGTATTTGACATTGATTGTGGAATTATGTGTTTGATTTTATGTGACTTCTTATGTTTGAGCATTAATACTAAAAGCGGTATTGCCTCGTTTCTTGACTGTTAGTATAATTTATGTGAAATTAATACTTCACCACCGCTACCCGCTACACCATTTTTGGGGCCGGCCGCTAATTGCTATTGACAACTATGCTATATATATATATAAAAGTTTATTTTTATCATTTTTTTCTCAATCTTTTCATACCTTTTTTCTGGTTCATCTACTACCGATCCCATCTAATATGGGATAAAGTTGTTGTTGATGTTGATGTTGAGTTCTCCTGCAAGTACATCTACATCATTCTTATAATGCTTCGCTGCTTCAGATCTGTGAGCGGTCTCTTAAAAATACACAAAATGGTCCAAGCATGCCTCCTGTGCAGCACTTTGTTAGAGCAGAGATGCTGCCTAGCGGTTACTTGATAAGACCTTGTGAAGGAGGTGGTTCCATCATCCACATTGTTGATCATATGGATTTGGAGGTATATGAATTTAACTTTGTTGCATTAATATTTTTATTTAACAAAAATAACTTCAGCACGTTTGTATTATTGTTAGCCATGGAGTGTTCCTGAAGTATTGCGTCCACTGTATGAATCATCAACAGTGCTGGCTCAGAAGACAACAATGGTGGTATGATTTTTGTAATTATTAATTTCTTGTATTATCGTATTTGAGTTTATGCAATTGGAAGATATTTTTCATCTTGAGAGTAGCACAAATATAGACTATGGGTTTTACCAAGGGTTGTGGCTTCTTTACATCTTTCTCCTTTTCATGCAGGCCCTACGTCAGCTAAGGCAGATATCGCATGAAGTTTCTCAGTCTAATGTCACTGGGTGGGGTAGACGACCGGCGGCTCTTCGGGCACTTGGCCAGAGACTGAGCCGGTTAATATATTAAACTGGAGCATGATTTTTGTTGAATGTCATTGCATCTAAATCTGGAATCTCACATCTATTTCCTGGCAGGGGTTTCAATGAGGCAGTTAATGGGTTTACTGATGAGGGATGGTCAATGATTGGCAATGGTGCTGATGATGTTACAGTTCTAGTGAATTCATCACCTGACAAGTTAATGGGTCTAATCTTTCCTTTGCCAATGGATTTCCACCTGTCAGTAATGCAGTCTTATGTGCCAAAGCTTCAATGCTATTACAGGTGAGGATACTTTCAAGTTTTTCCGAATTTCCTTAAAATTATAAAGTAAAATACTTAATAACAAAATATGTCTGTTTATTGCTATAAATGATTTTTTAGACAAAGATAAAGGTCAAGCTCCTATTATATTGTAAACATGTAGTTCGTAGTGTTCGTATAATATTCTTGTTTTTGTATGAGCAATTGAGATCATGTTTAATTGAAAAAGAATCATGTAATTCAAATATCATCATTCATAATATATTGACTATCAATTGCCTAGTTAACAAAGAGTTGCTCCTATCCAATGGGTTTAGGGGACATATGAGGACTTGTTTGATCAGTCATCGATCTTTCTAATCTGCAATTGCTGAACCTGCCTTATTTGTTTAATAATTAATTTAATTGTTATGATTATTTCTATCTTATTCCAGTGCTGCTGTTCTCCTTAACAAAAGCATGGTCCGGAGACATTTTTAATTTGATGTTTTAACATTGGCGTTATATTTTTCTATGGCCATGTGTCATTTCTTTGTACAGAATGTGCCTCCAGCCATTCTATTAAGGTTCCTACGGGAGCATCGATCAGAATGGGCAGACAACAACATGGATGCCTACTCAGCTGCTGCCATTAAAGTTGGTCCTTGTAGCTTTTCTGGATCTCGGGTTGGAAATTATGGGGGTCAAGTTATTCTTCCTCTAGCCCACACTATCGAGCATGAGGAGGTATTAAATTGGTGCTAAATATTGAATACTAGTATTATAAATTTTATAATTGTGCAGGTTCTAACTCTGCTTATACATGCTAGTTTCTGGAAGTCATTAAATTGGAAGGAATTGCTCATTCTCCCGAAGACACACTAATGCCCAGAGAAGTTTTTCTGTTGCAAGTAAGTTTTTTCCCGTATGTTGCTGGCTCTATGCTTCTCCCCTTCAGAGATGGTACTTGATATGCTTGTTTGCTCAAGTGGTACATGGAAACAAACCTTTAAGCTGTTTGTTGTACTACTCCTTTCACTTTTCATACCTCTCTAGGGTTGCAATGTTTCGAAGTTGATGTTGATTTGCGTTAGTATTGACACTGCTGATTTACGTGCTACTTAAACTTAATATAATGTATGCTCACTTGGTCCTGTTGATGTGATGTTATCAACATTTCCTATATTGAAAGCAAATGAAATTATGAATGGTGATCTGTGCTCACTTTCTTCTTTCCATGATCTATGATGAGGAGGAAAACATATTTTATCCCCAACTCTTGAAATTTTTAATAGAACAAATAACTTGCTAGTTTAGCTTTAGTATTAAGAAAGTTTAGCTCAGTGTTTTACCAGAATGAGGCAGCTTTTTGTTCTTGCCAATCACAACCATTTTGGTTTCTATCATATCCTTGCTTGTATTTTACTTTCTTAACAGTTCATTCGATTTGTTTTGATAGCTCTGCAGTGGAATGGATGAGAATGCTGTTGGCACCTGTGCTGAACTTATATTTGCTCCAATTGATGCATCCTTTGCTGATGACGCCCCCCTTCTGCCATCTGGATTTCGCATCATTCCTCTTGATTCTGGAAAGGTTAGCTGTAATCATTGCTGAAGCAGTATATTTTGTTTGAATTTAGGATTTACCTTTCTACAAGGTTCTTGTGATTATTGCAATGAAATTTTTTGCAGGAAGCGTCCAACCCAAATCGCACCCTTGACCTTGCATCTGCCCTTGACATTGGCCCCACTGGAAACAAAGCATCGAATGATTATTCTGGAAATTCTGGCTGTATGAGATCTGTGATGACAATTGCATTCGAATTTGCATTTGAAAGTCATATGCAAGAGCATGTAGCATCCATGGCACGACAATACGTTCGTAGCATTATATCATCTGTCCAAAGGGTGGCATTAGCGCTTTCACCTTCTCATTTGAGTTCACAAGCTGGGCTTAGGACACCACTAGGTACTCCTGAAGCGCAAACACTTGCTCGTTGGATCTGCAACAGTTATAGGTATGTAAGCTCTTTGTTTTGCCTTGCCATTTGCTTTCACATTTCTGAGACTCAGTCTGGTCTAATGTATTTAGCCACGAACCCCATGGTACCAGGTTGACATATCCTTCATGACATCGTTTTCGCATGGGAAGCCATTGTTCTTCAAGATTGTCTTAAGGATGAGAAATTTATCTCATTCGATAAATAAATAGCAGCTCTTAAAGTTAATGAATGGTTAGATAAGTGGCATACCTGCGTTTAGCGACTTTTCCTTTTCTTTTCTTTGATAGCCAACTCTTGTCGTCCAACAGTCATGCCTTCTGTAAATGGACTCACGGCATCAAATCTTGATATTGTGTTGTTGTTCTACCTGTTGACAGCTATTCCACAACTCACGGCATCAACGATAAGCTTGCTTGCCGTGGTGTGTCAGGTCGTGGTTTCGAATCAGTCTCTCTGCAAAAAGCAGGGGAAAGATTGCGTAGAGTATTTCCTTCCCCAGACACTCACGAAGTGGGTATTTGAATTGGGTCGGCCCTTTATCTGATTATTCAGTAAAGTTTAATTGAGATACTTCCACCTAAGTTAGTGATAGGTTAGATAAGTTGCATGCACATGTTATGAAATTTTTGGCTTCTATTGATTTTTCAGGGAGAGGCTGGTATTTCTAACATAGCTGTTGTTTGATTGTCTTAATTTTGTAGGTGCTACTTGGGTGTCGAGCTACTTAAATCTAATAGCGAGGGGAACGAAACTTTACTCAAGTCCTTGTGGCATCACTCAGATGCAATATTGTGCTGCACTCTAAAAGTATGCTCGAAATTTATTTCAATTTCACAGAACATGCATCTATTCTCAATGTCATGTACCTTCTCTGTATGTAGTGCAACTCAGCTTCTCTGATGTAATAGAATAATGAAAATTTTTAGTTGCATTATAATTTCCTGGTATTTTTTAGGAAAGGGCTCGAAGGATGTTCAGCATTATGAGTTATAGTGAATTACATAGGTTTTATTTTTTTTCTTTTGCCGAGTATAGACCCATCTTCTACTTGGCACCTTAAAAAAAGCAGTTATACCTGTCAGAATTGCAAGTCAACTATCGATTCTTCTGATTATTATACCCTTGTACTACTTGTGTGAAAGTACCTTCATTGAACTCAGTTATTGCAGGCATTGCCCGTGTTCACTTTCGCAAACCAGGCAGGGCTTGACATGCTGGAGACTACCTTGGTTGCTTTACAAGACATACCGTTAGAGAAAATATTTGACGATCATGGTCGAAAGATTCTCTGCTCAGAGTTTCCCCAAATTATTCAACAGGTCTAACAATTTTTGTTAAAGTAAACAAGCAATGATTCCACTTTCACCAGGCTTGTTATTGAATGACATTTTGTCTTTAGACGTGTGGCATATGCATTTCTTCTTTCTTGTATAATTATGTTGCACACTTGGTGGAATTGTTCCTTTCTCTTATCTCACTTTTTTTCCCCCCTGAATTCAGGGTATGCTAAAAATAGAACTTACAGCATTTTCAAGCTATTTTTTGCTTTGTATTGATTTCTGTTCATTTTTATAGGGTTTTGCCTGCCTTCAAGGTGGTATGTGTCTCTCAAGCATGGGGCGACCGATCTCATATGAAAGAGTAGTGGCTTGGAAGGTGCTGAACGAAGAAGAGAATGCTCATTGTATTTGCTTTACGTTTATGAACTGGTCTTTTGTTTGACATATGATATGATTAGAGAACAGGAATCGATGTGTTAAAAAAGACTATGCACTCTTTTTTAAGACATGTTTTGTTGCTTGGTGTTTTACTGTATTTTGCTGTGAAGACTTGGATTTGCATGTAAAGACTACTTATGTGTTAGCCTATGTTGCTTCTTTCCTTATTGAAGCTCCCTGTCTATGTTTGGCAATTCCTACAAGTTTTGCACCTTGTGATGTGGGAAGAATTCTTGATGTCCTGTCACAAATCTATCTTCGTTTTGGTCTATACACAATTGACAATTATGAAAGAACTTCTTTCTCACAAACTGACAATTATTTCTTCTGTAAGATTTAAGTATTTTGTAAGGAGAAAGATTGTTTTGATCAGTATGAACAAGATTTCCCCCTCATTTGGTAGTTACGTGTGGGGGATATTTGCTACTTCTATCACACACTGTTGATACAGCTCGGTGGAGAAATTGGTTAAAGAGGTGGAATATGCAGCCGATTCACTAACAAATGAATTTAAAAAATAAGTTTTCTAATATTATAATATTTTTTTTTAAATAAGTTTGATATTTTAACTAATCTTATTTTATTATATTGATGATTGTTTGATAAAGAGATATTATTTATTAAATAATAATTGTCATAGTTACTTGATTTTGAAAAGATTTAATAAAGATATCAGTAAAAGAAAATCACTTTCCTCATTCTTAAAGAATTATATATTAGGAAACTTTTTTGTTATTTTCCTATTATTTTTTTATGTGTAATAAAATTAGCATAAATAGAAAGGAAGCCTCAAGAACAGAGATAGAAAATTCCTATATACCAGGAGTACCAATACTAGAAATTTTTTATGACTTAGTTGGGCAAGGATTAAGGATGTTATTAAAAACATTGAACTTTTTCTTTTCTAATTAATTATGGATTTTCATTTCAATCTTTTTGTTGATTCTCTCTTTGACATGACTAGCTAAATACTTTTGTGTTAGGGGTAGATAGTCTTCAATTGAATTTTGATATGATTAGACTTGTTTTTCAAATCAATGCCTTTTTGTCTTCTATTTAGAAATTGTTCATGTGCTTAAAGCTTCCATGACTTGATTATTCTTGGATTGATTTTAAATTTATATATTTAGTTGAGAATTTTGTATATGAATTTAACTTGTGACAACTATCATATTGATTAATGATCTAGATATAGACATAATGGTATGCAATTTTTTGAAATTCATATATCTAATTACTTAATCCAATTGAGGGGAAGAGATTAATTAAGTTTCTTCTTGTTGGATAAAGGGTTAGGATAGTAAGATATTGAATCTTAATTTATAAATTTGATAGTGAATATAGTTGATAGAGAATTAAAGTAAGATAATTTTAATTTATATTGAGTGATAATTAGGAAATAATAACCCCAATTTCCCTGTAAATTAGGAATCTCGTACATTATTGACTGTTTTAGTTGATTTTCTGCCTTTATTCATTATTTTTATAAATTATAATTGAATAGTTATCTTTTTTTCACCATTTTTCGTACTTAATTTAGATCCATCCAAATAAAATTGAAATAGTAAATTGGTGTTTAGAATAACCAATCTTCATTCATTATCCATTACGTGTACACTAAGTGCCCTTGCCAAAGTCACAAGATATATGTCCCTTTAAATTTAAACACTAAGCATGGGTATCTAAATTTTAAAATTATGAAAGTGATCAACTATAGAAAAGCTCTACACCTGCATGTAGTTTCCCACATTTGAAAATTAGAAAGTAATTCAGCCCAAGTTTCCAACACTATATTGGCAATTGCTAGTGCTCTTTCCAGCAGCAACTTTTGCAAAAGGAACTTCAGAATAACAAGTTAACAAGGAAGCTATCGATGGATAGTATTATGTACCTGATCATTATATTTTCCGAAATGAGTCAAATAGAAAAATATCGATGATTAGGCTACAACCCCAGAACTCGTGACAAAATTTGTGGAAGTAATATGTTCATTTAAATAGAAAAAAGAAATAAGAAAAAGAAATAATACTAGTGGAAAAGTGATTTTCTATCTCGATCACATGCATTAATTATACTTAACTATTGTTCACATATTTATTGCTTTATCAAATTTCTTTATAACCACTAGAGTTTTATATATAACTAGACCCTAGCTATCAGATAGAGACTGCAACTTTATTGTATATATCTTTCTTGAAAGCAAGTTCAATGGCTTTCCTTTCTCTTTTTTAAGTTCCCCGTGAAATGAAATTAAAGTTCATGTTTGTGGAGGAAGGCTCGTGTGATATAACTGTAATTATAAGTTTACCACGAAAGCAGAAAGTCGAAGCAAATATATATGGTTTTACTATGCCAGCATGTGAATACCCCACAAATTGTATTGGTGCTCACTGCTCAGCTTAGCTTGTATTGGACGACAACTAATCAATTTGCTAAAAGGAAGAACTTTTTATTAATGCCAACCAACTTTTTCTCATTGCATGGATATAAAATTTGCTTAAACATTATTCTAATAATAAGGTTTTTTTTTTTTTTTTCTACTTAAGCGTATTATATTAGTATGTTGGAGCCAGCATGAAAAATAGTGGCGGAGATAAAATTTTTAGCCCGTGTTAAATATTAATTCCTGAAAAAAAAATGTGGAAATAAATCATTTTTAAAATGCAGTCCGTGCTTGCTGGTTTTGAAGTGGCTCCGCCACTTATGGAAATCCAATTACATTACCTGTATTAATACCAGGGAAATAGAAGTATAATCTGGTAGCAAAGTTGTTAAGTTATGTTATAGAGATTAGGGATGTGCATGGGTCGAAATGAACCGATTTTTTTAAAAAATCGAATTGAATTGGCTTAAATGGTTCTGTTCGGAAGTGGTTCGATTCAAAATTGGTTTGATTCGGAACTGGTTCGGGTCAACCCTGTTTTGAAAAGAAAATAAAAAGTAAAAATTAAAAAAAAGTTATAAAAATCAATTTGGTTCGGTTCGGAAACAGTTTGATTCAAAATGATTCGGTTCTTAAACTGGTTCTAGCTAGAAATCGATTCGGTTATGAACTGGTTTTTAAAACCGGTTATTTTAAGGGCGGTTTGGTTCGGTTCATGGTTGGGTTTAGTTCTTTGGTTATTTTGCACACCCGTAATTTAGAGATAGAGATTGTGGGACCCAAACTTATTTTATTTTTAAAAAAAAGTGTGTGTCCCATGATCCCTATTTCTATAACATAACCTAATTTAAAAACTTATTTTCGCTCAATACAATAGCTTAGAATGAGGGACCGTGAAAAAAAAAGATAAAAAATAATTGAACTGTGAAAAAATAAAACATATCTTTTTATATTTAACCATGGCTTCTTAATTTTGTATATATATCTTCCTTTTTTTTATTTTTTTTTCCTCATATATATTATTTTTCGGACTATATTGTAAAAGGAAAACAAATTTGATAAGAAGAGTTTGTCGCTCATGTGATTTGAATTGAACTAATTGAGTAATCAATAAATCCTCGAATAATAATAATAAAAAAGAAAGGCAAGTCATTTGTGCGTTGCACTATTATCAGCCAAAGGAAGTAATCATGCAGTTGAGCCATGCAGAATACATCTTCACCTTTTTTCTGGTAGCCACACAACTACCAAGCAGGGAAGTCAACTTGGAAGTAAAATATACAACACACATGCATCTCTATCAAATCAGATATACATGCAATTACTTCAGATTTCGAAAAGCTACACGAGTCATTGCATTGTCATTAAATCTTTCTCGAAAAATCTAGCAAGTTCACGGTCATTGAAACTGACAATTAATCTTCTAAGATCCACACATGTTCACAATGTCACATTCTCAGAAACAATTTGAACTATTATAAATAGGACTGTTCCTCATTCATTGCTCATTCATCAACAATTCAGTCACTGTATCAATCCAATCAATATTCTTCTCAAACCCCATTGAAGAAATTAAGCAAGAGATATATATATGGCACCCCATGGAGAGTCTTTGCCAAGTTCTTTGAGTAGGAGCAACAACAAGTCCAAGCCACCAAGACTCTCATCCGAACACATTCAAAGAACAATCTCAGACATATCGTTTGAGATAACCAAGGAAGGGATTGATTTGACACTTGCACCAATAACTGAGGTTCAAGAAGCGAAGTGTGAATGTTGTGGAATGTGTGAGGAGTGCACCCCTGAGTACATAGAACGTGTACGTGAAAAGTTCTTGGGGAAGTGGGTGTGTGGATTATGTTCTGAGGCAGTGAAGGAAGAGTTAGAAAAAAATGGAGGGAAAAAAGAAGAGGCTTTGAGTGCACATATGAGTGCATGTGTTAGGTTCAACAAATATGGAAGGGCTTTCCCGGTTCTGTTCCAAGCAGAGGCCATGAAAGAGATGCTGAAAAAGAGCAAAATGGAAGGGAGAAGGGTCAATTCCTTCAGCCCTAGGGAGAAGAAAGGAGGACAAAATAAAGCAGGGATTGCTCGAAGTTCAAGTTGTATTGCAGCAATTACGAGAGATATGAATGATCTCACAATTGCCAATTAATATTCTCAAGTTTTTATTACCAAAATTAGTTTAAGTTTTTTGTTTTTTTTTTTTCTAGAATATTTTCCTGTAACTTTATTATTTTTTTTCTACTGACTAGGTCTAAGTCTTCCTTCTTCACATCTAATATTCCTTGTTTTCTAAATGCTTCCGAGACCTTCTTTGGGTGTTGAACATGGCCCCATATTTGTTTTCATGGGAAGAAACCCTAAGTTACCTTTTTGAGGTTTTTTTTAGGTCTCTTCCCATTCTAGTTTTTTGGAAGTTGGTTTCTTATTTGCATTTCTTTCGCTTGAGAGGGTTATTCTTTGTTTTTTGTCAGTGGGTTTTTCTAGTTTTGTTTAATGATTTGTATCCTAGGTGTTGCCAATCTTATAGTTGAATAATATTTACTTGGTGCATTGATCTAATGCTTTAATTAGCTAGCTTTTCCCCCCCTCATTTTCAGTATCACGTACCCCAAGTGGAGATCTGTGGCTTAGAACTTAGAAGGTAGTTGAGACATTTTTAAAAAAATAAATAAATATCAAACGGTTTAAAATTGTGAAGAAACAAATAAAGAGGCAATGGTAAACACTTTATTTTGACCGGGTCTAATTTTACTTTATAAAAAAGAGAGGAAAAAGGACAAAAAAAATGAATAAAAAAAGAAAATAAAAAATGCTTTCCAAAGTCCCACGTTGGAGAAGAAATGGGTAAGCATAACCACATAGTTCTCGGAGCTTTTTAAGTCCGATTGAAGAAGTGTTCTTCCTCCCTTTCTCATTTATATGTAAGAAGAAATCGGACTTATCAATTAAAAAGTATAAAGCTTGTGCTGTAATAAATTTTTTTTTTTTAAGGAATAACTGTGGCGGGCTCTCCCCAACTCAGTTTTTAATTTTTAAGGTTCATTAATAATTTGCACATAAGTTTAGAACTTGGTTTTTGATTTTTAAAGTCCATTAATAATTTGCACAATAGGTTATGGTAGTTATTTTTTAAATTGATGAGGCTCATCATAATTAGACTCTCAGATTTTCTTTTCAACTTTTCAAAGATTAATTTGAAAAATTAAAAGAATTTTTTAATTAGAATAAAATTAATGTGGACTCTGTTATTTTAATTTTTTTTAAAAGTAATCACAAATGTCCGTTTATTGTAGATCACAATGCGAGGTTGATGAAATATGTAATTTTAATTGGTTAATGTATGATTGTACCGTAGCTTAATTATGTGTTGACAAAATTTATTCTTCAAGTAAGGTCAACTTTGTTTGAAATCTGAGAAAATAATTCTCGTAAACTTATTAAAGTAAAAAAAAAAAAAACTTTGCTATGATATATTTACTAGATATAGGAGGACCACTGACCATGTTTACAATCTCAAAATCCATATCCTGTACCCAAAATCTACTATTGTTTTGGGTAACATAAATCAATCGTTATATAAGCTTAGTTTTTTTGACTGAGTTTGTTTTGAAATTGAATAAATAAGAGTATATTAATCTTTAGATTTTAAAATCATGATTGAAAAAAATATAGATATTCAAGGAAGCTAATGCCTACGCACACTTCATGGCCAGGACCCACTATTGGAGTTCAAGACTCGGTGTCTTGGGAACTTTGGGATAGCGAATCCGACTAGGCTACTTCAGTCTTACAGGTTTGTTTGCGCTGCTAGCTGCCAGCAGAAGAGTTAATTTAGTTTTGATTATGTCTCGTTGTTTGTTATTTTTTCTTCTATCCAATCTACGTATATATATATATATATTGGGTTCGTTTTGTCTGCAATTACGGCAGATAAGCTATCTCCAGTAAGCCCAATACTTGTTTTGAGACGGAAATCATAGTGTTTTTGTAATTTTAATTTGTTTCAGGGTTATAATAGTCTTTATGTTTATAATTTTTTAAGATTACAATACCAAAACGACGTCGTTTTGGGATAAATGCAGATAACTTATCAGCATTAACTGCAGAAACATTTTTCCCATATATATATATAGAGATGTAGGATCCTTTGACATCTTATCTGATAGCCGTTAGATCAGAAAATATCGACGACTCTGATTTGTAAGCATGTGACACTATTGATCTTTTCTGATCTAACGACTTTCAGATGAGGTGTCAAATTTAAAATTTGACACCGGTGTCAAATAATCCTACCTCATATATATATATATATATATATATATATATATATATATTATATGAAAAATGATTTGTTATATGACTGGATCCTACATCACCCGGTTATTTTCAAAAAAGTTATTGAGGAGAGAGAAAAAAATATTTTTAATATTATAATTATGGGTTTTCATTTTGTCCTTTAACATGACACAACAAATTTTCCTACACACACAACATTTTGTGGGGCCCACACTTTTTAAAACAAAAAAATAAATAAAAATTAAGGCACGCAAAATGAATCTTTATAACATTACACAATCACTTTTCCTACAACATAACTCTTATAAAACCCTATAATTATATAATATCCGTAGTACATAGTTAAATTTCTGAAGAGAGAGAAAGAAACACAACTTTAATATTATAACTATGTACTACCCGCAATACATAATTATAATTTTTTAACCGTACCAAACCTTAGATTTTGTCACTATACATTCGCTAAACCCATATATATATATGAGAAAAATATTTCTCAAACAATTTGAGATAAATTTATCTCCGGCCACCCAAAACTACGTTGTTTTATTTATTTATTTCCTTATATTAATTGATTCACCTTTGAATGATTATGATTCTCTTTTTCTCTCTCTTCCTTTATCACCATTAATAAATCTTTGTACGGTTATGATTTAGTAGCCGAAGATAAAATTATCTGAAGCAGCTTTAGAAACGTTAAGCCCTATATATATATATATATATATATATATATATATATATATATATATATAGGAAGGTTATAGTTACAACTTTTTTTTATAACCTCTTACAACCATATCTTATTACTGTTGATTTCCGTCAATCAACGGTTATCGTTTATTGTAAATTAATAATTAATTAATGATTTTAATTTGCTAAAACGATAACCGTTGATTGGCGGAAATCAACGGTGATAAGGTATGGTTGTAAGAGGTTATAAAAAAAAGGTTGTAACTATAACCTTCCCCATATATATATATATATATATATATATGAGGCAGGATCCTTTGACACCAGTGTCAAATTTGAAATTTGACACCTTATCTTAGAGCCGTTAGATCAAAAAAGATCAACGACTCTGATTTGTTAGCATGTGACACTAATGATCTTTTTTGATATAAAGGCTCTCAGATAAGGTGTCAAATTTGAAATTTGACACTGGTGTCAAATAATCATACTTCTATATATATATATATATATATATATATATATATATATATATATATATATAGGGATATGATCAACTTATATCAATATAAGAATAACAAGCACCGAAGCACGGACACGCTGATTGAAATTCTTTTTTCCTGTCGGACACGCGTCCGACACGCAGTCAACATTTGGGAACATGTGGTCAACTGTCCGACACATTTTTCCGATACGCTGTGAACTTTTTCCGACACGCGGTCAACACTCGGACACTTTTTTTTTTTTAATCTTAATTTTATTTTGTTAACTAAATATAAAAGAAATAATTTATAAATTAATTTTTTCTGTTATAAAATTTGACATAAAAAATTAACAAAGTACGAAAAATTATTTATATTTATATTTATGTTATGAAATTTAAATATTTGATTGGTTATATGACTTATTATGGACTCTTATATGTATTAAATATAAATTATATTATATATATTAAAAAAATTATTTAATATCAAAATGTGTCCCAACGTGTCGAAATATGACATTTTTTAGAATTAACGTGTCGGCGTGTCGTGTCGTGTGTCCGTGCATCATTGATAACAAGTCTTACACCAAATATTACCGTCGATTTTCGTGTATCTAACAGTTAATATTTATTGGATCATATTAATTAATTAATTAATACTTTCTAATAAATTTGAAACATTAAATGCACAAAAATCAATGATTAAGATTTAGATTTGTGATTCCTACATAATAACATGCTCTATAGTAAGACTTAAGAATCTTAATCTAGAGTCAAAAGAACCCCCATATATATATATATATATATATATATATATATATATATATATATATATATATATATGAGTTTATTGTTTGTCTTATGACTGGATATAAAATTTTGTCCTATCACATCCTTATAATATAACTATGTAGTCTAGGGAATACATATATAGTTATAATATTAAAGCTATTTTTTTCTTTCTCTTTATAGTTTTTTCATAAACTTGTCTGCTGACATAAAGAGAAATAAAAAAATAACTTTAACGGGGTGACTGGAGTAAATCTTATATCCTGTGATTGGACAATGGACACCAAATGGACCCTATATATAATATGTAGGGTAAAACACTTCTTCCGCGATAGCAGAAGTGTTTTTATGTAGTCATTGACTCATCAAATTTTGTGCCATGTTATTTTTATTTTATGTTTTCAAAAAACATGGTGGGTCCCACACTTGCTTCTCTCTGCAAGAAATTTGGATCCTTCATAGGAAGGGTGATTTCACTATATTTCTGACCAAGAACATGGCCTACCACAAAGATATTTTCTTTTGTAGGATGATAGCTTTGCATATTATTTTATATTCTGTTATTAGATTATTTATATTATCATTTATAGTGATATTCAAAAAAAAATACAAAAACTATTTGAATGGAGAGGATATAAGCCCCCCCCACACACACACATATATATATATATATGGGCTGCTATTTCTGCATCTGCTGTAGAGAACTGCTATCTGCAGCTAAGACAATAAAGTGGACACCATTGCTTTTTCTTTAAAATAAAAAATAAAATATTAGGATCCGTATGCGTATCCTGACTTACTGCATATGCTACAAATTTATATATATATATATATATATATATATATATTTATAGGTAGGAACCTTTAATACCGGTTATGAAGCACCGACACTTCAAAAATCCTGACGTGTCGTGTCCGACACTTCCCGACACTCTCGGACACTGCGACACTCCCCGACACTCCAACACACGTTATACAAATTCAAAAAAAAAGGTTTAAAGGTTCCATTGCGTTGAGTTTTTATTTCCAACTATTAGATTCGTTGGATTACGATTATTATTTTATTGAGTTTGATATAAATATTTGGGATATCTTTTGTTTTTTTGCAAAATTTATGAATATTATAAGTTTAGATTCTTTTTTATATTAAATTATTGAATATTAAATATAATATACACCACATAAATTAACAATATTATTTAATATCAAAACGTGTCCTAAGTGTCGAAATCTAATATTTTTTAGAATTAACGTGTCGTCGTGTCGTGTCATATCGTGTCACGTGTCCCGTTTCAATATCGGTGCTACATAGGATACCGGTATCAAATTTAAAATTTGACACTTCATCTGAGAGTCGTTAGATAAAAAAAGATCAAGGTGTCACATGCTTATCAATCAGAATCGTTGATCTTTTTTGATCTAACGACTCTCAGATGAGGTGTTAAATTTAAAATTTGACACTGGTGTCAAAAGATCATACACACATATATATATATATATATATATGAGAAAACATTTTTTCATGTTACATGAGAATTCAACTCTCATTTTAGTGACCCGCCTTCGATTTGCGTGCAAAACTTTTCTTTTCTTTTTCTTTTTTTAATAAATATGGGGTCCACCACTAGTTGAGTCACAACATGATAATTGAATTCTCATGCAACATGAGAAAATCATATATATATATATATATGGGATCGGATCAACTTACACCGGTGTAAGAAAAAAAACTTACACCAAATCTTAACCGTTAATTTCCGTGCATCTAGTGGTTGAGATTTATTGGGAAATAAAAATTAATTAATGAGTGAGACCTAATAAATTTCAACCATTAGATGCAGAGAATTAATGGTTAAAATTTGGTGTAAGACTTATAATTCTTACACCGGTGTAAGATGATCCTGCCCCTATATATATATATATATGGTTATGTTTATCTCATTTTACATGAGATAAACAACTTTCCTACACACACAAAAAGAGGTTGGGTCCCACCACTCTTTTTTCTCTCTCCTCTTATATGTGGATCTCACTTATACTTTTATTTCTACAACATGAAATAATTTCTTTCTTACAATGTAAGAAAAATATATGGTGTATATATATAGGTGATAGCAAGTCGATTACACGTGAAGCATGTCAAAAATTAAAGGGAAGAGTGATCAGTTCTAAAAGTGACACATGTTCCCCAATTATAATCTCAGATATTCTTAATTTCGTAGTTTCAACAAGCACTTCACCTAAACTTTTGGCTTTGCCGCCTGCCACCTTTTATTGTGATAGAAAAAGTTAAAACGACTGGGTCTCTTGTTTTAGTGGTCCGCATCTTTGCCCCCAAGAAACAACAATCCATGTTATCCACCTCACTTAATTATTATTCGCTGAAATTGACATTTTGGAATTTGTTATAATCATAATTCATGAACGATTGTGATTATCAAGTTAACAGAGACTCTAATTTGATCCACGTAACCCCATTAAAATCATTGTCTTATCATTTGATATCAGCAATGTTAAACTTCTTACACAGCTATTTTTTTTATTTTTTATTTTGGTATAAATACACAGCTATTTTGATCAATTCATTGTATTTAATTTTCCTTCATTCCTCAACGGACCTTTTTTTTCAAAATAAAAATAAAAATACAAGGTTTAGTAAAAGTAATTTGACAATATATAGCGAATGTTTCTATTTGTGGCCTAATACTTCGTTATAGACAACCAATGTTTCATCAATTTGACTAGCCATATATGCATATATTTCTAATCCAAAATCCAGCCAATCTCAACAAGTATGTTACAAAAATCTATTTTAGAGGATACATGCATGATATTAATTTCCCCTTTTGAACTGCTTAGGGCTAATGCTATAATTCTATGATTTTTAATTATCTTGGATCATTAAAGGTACGTATATGGTATAATGGGAACATCAAAATCATTATTTGTTAAACAATGTCAATTTGGTCATCTGGTTCCTTGTATGTGTGGGTTTTTATATTATACATGGAGACATGAACACTTTCTTTCGTAGCAACTACTTAATCAGCTTAAGCAGCAGAAAAGTGGTATCTTAGAAAACTTGTAAAACTCATCAAATTAAAAAAAGAAAAAGAAAAGGAAAAGCAAAAGAGAAAGAAAGAGAGAGAGAGGGGAAAAGAGAGAAAAAAAAGTTGAGAAAGGCAACAATATTTTGAAGAGGGGCCAGCTATAGTTTCACTTAGACATGTTAGTGGAATCATATGAGGACAACGAAGTTGAAGTGGTGGTGTAGCTGTAAAAGCCAATTTCACTTTAAACCAAATCAGGGTAACCAATCACACCAATAGAATGCAATAGGTCAAAATCTTTCAAAATTTGGCACAAACACAAAATACATTAATTTGTTACCAAATGCGTTGTCTTTATACATACATTTGGAGGGTGCGCATATATACCAGGCAAATTCTATTTAAAACATATAATAATATTAACTAACTAGAAGGCATGGAAGAAGAGGCTAAAAGCAAGAAACTTGAAACTTGAAGAAACTAGAAAAGAAGAATTCAAGATTGATGAATAACAATATTAGCTAGGGTAAGTAAAAGAGAGAACAAAGCTTGATCACAACCCAAAATTCTGCAAGGTAGGAAAGTTGTAATTAATTCTAAATCCAAATATTCAATATATTCTTTTGAGTACAAAGGAGGTGTACGAAGGATACGGGAAGATTCCATTAATTGTTCTCCAGTTTGGTAGAGTATATACTAATTCGGATATCCATTCATTTTTTTATAATTTCAATTAACCATGAAAGATAAACACAAGCCTATATGCTTAAGCCCTTTACACAATCTTTAATTTTTCATGTTCTTAGAGTAGCATTTCCTCAGCTTCAATTATTCTCCTTTAAGAAAGGGCTCTGTTGACGAACACGCACGTTTATCAATTCCCTCAAGACCTTTGACAAAAAAAAAAAGTGGAAGAAAAAAAAAAGTAGTAGTTGCGAGTAACCTAAAAAATAAAAATAAAGCTACACAAGCCAAGCCACAAAAAAATTCAGAATTTTAACAGAATTTAAGAATGATTATTGAAAAAATAAAGCAATTAATAAGAACTATACACCCATCTAAGAGTTAATAATTTACAAATTCCGACAAAAAAAGTTCTTCTTCGCCAATATTTTTTCAAGAGACGAAATTGATGTAAAAGAATTAAGCAGAGGAAAGTTATATAATTGATTCCACTCTATAATTTCTTCTTTTATTGTTTATAAGCAATAATTAAATTAAACACACAACATTCAACATGCGACCTAAACTCCCATGAAAATATCCAAAAATTAATGATTAACAACGTTGATAATCAACGATACATATTATTAACAGACGAGAAATTAAACTAATTAAACACCAAGCTAGGTTCATTAATCCTGCTTCCTCAAATCCTTATAGAACCTCTTAATGAACTCTTCCGCCGCCTTGTCGACCACGTTGTCCCTGTCGCCGTCGTCATCTCGCAGCGGAAACGGCGAGTCCGTCACCCTCAGGGGCCTCACCATTGGGCTCTTTCCGAACCCTGGAAGCGCAGGTGATGCCTCTACAATAGCCTCATTGTTTAGCATCTCCAGCACCGCCTTCACGGCGTTGACCGTGACGGCGTCATCGTCGTGGGTGGGTGGCGCATGAGCACATGTGAAGAAATGGTTGTGGTTGTTGTGGCGGTGGCGCTTCCCTATGGGGAAGAAGTTGTTTGGTGTGTTGCTGCAGCTGAACTCGTACTCCCTTGAGGCAGAGAATTGTGGGTGTGAGTCGTGGGAGCGGCGGCTTGAGGTGGAGCCACCGTGGTGATGGTGGTGGAACATTAGGTTTGAGATGGCTTTGCCGGCGAGCTTGCCACGGCGTTTGAGCATCATGTTCAGGTCCATCATCAGTTTACCCTTTGATATGCCTTTTCTTAACATGAAGAATACCACACGTACCATGCTCCACACTCTCTTTGCTATTACTGGTAGATTATTTTCCATTTCTATTTTTTTTTTTAATTGTTGTTTTGGTTTGGAATAATTTTGAGAGAGAGAGAGAGAGAGAGAGAGAGAGAGGAGAGAAGAAAAGATGAATTGAAAGACGAGATTTGAGGAAGGGAGAGGGGGTTATTATATAGTGGTGGAGTGGGGTGTAATAATGTGTTGAATCCACCGGAGAATTACTAAATATTAAAGTAACCCTGGGTGCATACATATGTTGAATTACTTTATTATATTCATTTTATTATTTCTTTGATCCCATCATTATTTTACTTGTAGAGTTGGGGTTTTGGAGGATGCATAGGAGGACTATTGGGTTGAATATTTGAATTGAACCTGAAGCTAGCTAGCTAACCATAATGCCAGGAGAGAATTTATGGTGGATCGGGACCATCATTTTTTAGGTGGTCCGTTAGTGTAAATGAGAGGGCAAAATTGGAAAAGAAGAAAAGTAGCAGGGATAAAAAGGAAAAGAAAAAATTAATGTTGTGAGAGAGCACCAAATTATTGGGTGGTCATGGAACATAATAAATATTTCCTAATGCGAGATAGTGCAGCCAGTAAAGCATACTAAAAGAACCATCACGTGAGTTTGAGATGTTGTGGTGCATTCTAAGACTCAATTGTTTAGCATTTTTTTAAGAAAAAAATATTTAATTTTTTTATAACAGTTAGATAAATTTTTAAAAAATGTATAAAAAGTCAATTTTAATATTTTTTTAAAGTTAGAAATATAAATTTTTGAAAAAAAAGAAGATAAGCTTTTAAAAATTATATCGTAATTTTTTTTTTTATTATAAGTGTATCTAAATATACACGAAGTTTTGGTTGAGATTGTCAAATTAGGCTTTTAAGTTTAACTCATGTAATTGAAATGATTAAAAATGATGCTAACAAGTACCGTTAAAAGTTTTAAGAAAAAAATTACTCTTGGTTAAAGGCAGAATTTGAAAGTTTTTCTTGTTTGAACTATATATATAATTTTAAAAAGGTTAGATTTAAAATGCCCAAATTTTTAAATACCCAAATTTTTAAATACCCAAATTTCCTCCATTTTTAATAACAGATCCCAATCAGCTCCTATTAAATACACATCGTAATCAACTCCTATTACATTAAATTCAAAATTTAAAATTCAAATAACCTCCAATACCGTGGTTGTCGCATTCAATCAATGCTTTCACATTCATTTGAGATATTTAATCGATTAAATATAAGTTTTAATCGATTAAATCAATTAAAAGAGATATTTAATCGATTAAGAGAGATATTTAATCGATCAAAACTTCAAGTCAATCTTTTTTACCAGTTTTGACCATTTAATCGATTAAATCTTCAAGTTAATCGATTAAAGAGGGAAAGATTAGTAGATATTGGATAAGGGGCAAAATAGTTATTAATTAATTAATGAAGGGCAAAAGGATAAAAAAACCACTAAACTTGGTGTACACATTCACAAATATGCGGTGTTTAAAAACTCGGTCCGTCCATCAACTCGGCTAAGATTAGGGGTTACCATTTCACGGGTCATTTAGCTGACCCGATTTTATATATTAAAAAATATAACTATAGGGGGAGGTTATACTTACTACATTTTTTTCTTACTACTTCTTACTACCAAATCTTAACCTTTGATTTCCGTCAATCTAACGGTTATAATTTATTGGAAATTAATAATTAATTAATAAATATGATCCAATAAATTATAACCGTTAGATTGACGGAAATCAACGGTTAAGATTTAGTAGTAAGAAGTAGTAAGAAAAAAAGGTAGTAAGTATAACCTTTCCCATAACTATATACCTTATATGAAAAGTTCAATAAAAATAAACCACCAATCATCAAAAATTCAAAATATATTTAACATAATTCAGTCAATTACATTCACAAGTCAATAAAAATAAAAAGTCATTAGGGGGCGTTTGGTACAAGAGAATTTTTTTTTAACCTGATAAATAGGTAAATATAATTAATGGGGAAACAGTTGGAAATCTAATTAGTGGAAAATTTTTAAAAAAATTGTTTGGTAGAACGGAATATAACCAAGAAAATTGATTTAAGTTCACTAAGTCTATGTTTGGTTGAAAATAAAATATTGATAGGGAAATATATTGAAAATCTGAAAATACCTCTCATAAATTTCGAATCTGATTTGTCGATCCATTTTGTGATGGTGCTGTTTTTCATGGTTGGGGTGGGGAAAATTATTTGGTTTTTTTTTTTTGGTAAATAAGTTTGAAATGGTTGAAACCTTGAAGTTTTGCACAAAATAAAAATTGTAACCTTTTCGTAGTTTTTTTTTTTTTTCTGTTAATCAAAATGAAAAAAGGGAAGTGATGCTACCTATATGGGCCGTGGCTAGCTACAACGATATGCAAAAAGGAAGTGGTTGGGGGCATTTCAGTAACAAAGAACGTGCCAATTTTTTTTTTTTTTGTTACAATGCCAATTTTTTACTTACCCAGCAATATGCAAAAACCACCTCAGAGGTGGTATTTCGAAACATTGTTTTTGAGTACAATTTGGACACACCACTTAATTTCATGGGGAAACCACTTGCCTAGTTTGATTTTCCATACTCTTCTGCCAAACATGGCTTCATGCAATTCCCACTTGACTTACCCAACAATCCCACATGAAACCATTTACCAAACAACGGCTTAATTTAAAAACCAATTCAGTGTTGCTTTTCTTTTGATTGGGACTTAAAAAAGTAGTCAAATAAGTACTAGTTTTTCAAAATCTCATTTACAACAAACACAATATTATACAAATTACTCAATTGAATCTAGTTAGTTATTTTGATTTTGTAGTTTCACAAACATCACCATAGAAAATACATACAACATTCATTATGTCAACTCCATGCCTTCTAAATAAAAAATTGTCAACCCTTACTTTCGTGATCCATTGGAGTAGAGCACTACACAATAATTATTATAAATGGCATAGGAGAAGCGGCAGCGCGATAAATCAACGATGGAGGAAAAGAACATAGCACGACAGAGGAGAGGGAGAGAGAAGACCAAAGAGGATAGGAGGAACCACCCCACAGCGGAGGAGAGATGGAGGAAATCACCGGATCAGGGAGACTAGGTATGAGAGAGAAGAAGTATTCAGATTTCAAATTTAGTTCTAGATCTAGATAGAAATGAGTTTTTGTTTTTTGTTTTTTTTTACACACCAAATGACCTCGTTTCGTATATATATATATATATATATATATATATATATATATATATATATATATATATATATATAATGCAATGACCCCGTTTGACCCGATTGAGATTTGATCGGATTTCGAGGGTCAAAGGGATTAACATGTATGCAGGGTCTAACTGCCAACCGCAACCCTCAGATAGAGGGGGTTAGTGACCCAACGAGATCGACCCGCACAACAGGGCAAGATTTTAAAACACTACAAAGATGCTCAAAAGTCAATTAAAAAATGCTCGAAAATAAGAGCTCATTATAAATTTTCGTTAAATTCTTTTTATAATAAAGGCATAGACCTTATATTTGGTGTTAAACCTAAATATCTTGAGTTTTTTTTTTTTAACTATTGACCATATGAGAGTGAGACTTTTATAAGTATCCAATAGTAAGTGCTTCTTTACTAAAAATAGAAAAGAATGAAACTAAAATAATATTAATCTTAAAAAATATGGGTATAAGTAAAATTATGTGCATTACACTTTTTGAATTTTAATAAATAATATACTGAGCTTGAAAATATTTTCCTTATATAGGAAAAAGAAAGAAAGAACCCGACCCTTTTTTATGTGACTTAGAAACTCTCCAATAATACCGAACCAAGCTTATCTCTTATTTGGTCGATATATGGGAGACTCCGGAAAGCTTCTTTTCTTTTCAAAACACAATTTGTAATAGTTTTGGTAAATTATTTGAACCGATGTATTTTATGAGAAATAAATAGTTAAATTATGCAAATCAGATTTAAAAGAAAAATGGAAATCGAAGTTTACTTATAGTACTATGCCTCTTTTTCTTTGCGTGCATCAATTAATAACTACTTAACCATGTAGAGTGTTATACTTTTTTGCTGTCTAGCAAACACGTTTTCAACATTAAATTATATATCTCTCTGATTTTAAACGTGATTAACCATCCCTTTAACAGCATGGAAAAGCATGGGATGGAGTTAAAGTTTCACAAGTTGACCCTGACTAAATTCCACATGACGAAAATCGAAGTAACCATGACGAATTATGCTTAATGCAGTTATATGCTAGACGACCTTTTTCCTAAGACCGATGTTTAAAGCTGACTTACATGCGTTCTCCTGTACGCTCAAATTTAGGTTGTATTCTTTGTATCAAAACAATTTTTTTTGAAACAGTTAGGCTTCACGAAAAAGATTTCCTTGTAGGTAGTTCTTAACTTATTTTCTGATATATATATATATATATATATATGAAGTATGATCATTTGACACCGGTGTAAAATTTCAATTTTGACACCTCATCTGAGAGCCGTTAGATCAAAAAATATCAACGGCTCTGATTTGTAAGCATCTTACACCGATGATATTTTATGATCTAACGGCTATCAGATGAGGTGTCAAAATTGAAATTTGACACCTCATCTGAGAGCCGTCAGATCAAAAAATTTAAGCATGACACCATTGATTTTTTTGATCTGACGGCTCTCAGATGAGGTGTCAAAGTTCAAATTTGACACCGCTGTCAAAGGATCCTACCCAGTGGCAGAGCCAAGCTTTTATCTTAGCTGGGGCCAAAAACTTTGACACATCAAATTATCAAAGGATTTATCATCTATCATTTAACATGACCACAAAAACTTTTCTACACTCACAACATTTTGTGGGGCCCAAAGCAAAAAAAAATCGGCACGCAAAACGAATCTCTATAACATAACACAATCACTTTTTCTACAACATAACTCTTATAAAACCTATTATCAAAATATTTATCGTAATTACATAAATTTATTAGGAAAAAAATTTACCATGAATTCTAGCATATTTATCTAAATTATTTACTAAATAATGTCAACACTACACCAGAAGCAACCCAAGCGATTTTAGTTGAACCTGACCTACTCTTTGAATTTGAATTACTATTTGCAGAAGAGAAGGTGTAGAACAATTAAAGCCCAAGAAAAAAAATAGTTTAAGATTTATCAAAAGAAATAAGAATCTAAATAATGTATGTAGATCGAGGTGTCTTCTCAGCATCAAAGAATCAGTAGCAGCTGTAATTTTAAAAAAGTTTCAATGTTTCATGCTAGTGTTATATACAAATTAGCATGAAAGGAAGCAAGAAGATTCTAAAATAAGGAGCAAATTTACATTAATCTATACAAAAGTTATCAAAAATAATTAAGAGTGTTTGGCATGATTTTTTTAGTGGGATTCATTGGGGTATGTTTGAAATGAAAGTTATTATTTATTTATTTCATATATGAGGGACTCCTACACCGGTCTTTGAGAATCATAAACCAATACCATTACACTAAGTTGCATATATCTTTACAATTTATAGTTTTTACTTTTGTTTGATATTAAAATAAAGGTGCTGTAAGTCACTAAGTTATCATGAATTAATTTATACAACTGCAGGTTGTATCATATAAGTATTAAGTAATTGCTTCCAATTTTCTAATTATTTATAAAATAATTATTGTGAGAAAGAAAAAAATAAAATTTTGTTTTAAAGAGCAACGACGTGAAATGCAATAGGCTTTGTCACAATGAAAAAGATGCTGCATAACTTCATAATTTGTCAAGAGATAGTATATAAAAACGATTCAGATTCAAATATTTAAGGAAACACTAAAGAACAAAACACTCAAAGGCACTCCAACTCCACTCTAACAAGCAAATCTTCACAAAATAAAATCAATCACAAGAAAACTAGAAAAATTTCAGAATAAAAAACATCAATTTAAGAGCAAATATAAGTGAGATTTCTAACTTGGAGAGAAACGTGAGCAGACACGAAGACATCGCTAGGATTTACAATTCCACTAGAATGTATTAAGCTATTAGCTGAGAGACAAAGAACATAGATGGGGCCAAATTTTAATTTTAGAAGGGATCAAATAATAATTAATTATATAAATATATATAATAATAATAATTTTTTTTAAGTTAGCAGGGGCCAAGGCCCCATCTAGGGAGTAAGTGGCTACGCCACTGATCCTACCTACCTATATATATATATATATATATATATATATATATATATATATATATATATATATATATATATGGGTCAGGATCATTTTACACTAGTGTAAGTTACACTCTCAATCTTGACCATTGATCCCCCTTATATCTAAGGGCTCTGATTTTTTAGTAATGAGCCATTGGATCAATGGTCATATATATATATATATATATATGCTAATCATTTCTCAAGCTGCTGGAGATAACTTTATCTCCAGCTACTAAATCATAACCGTACAAAGATGGATCAACGGTGATAAAGGAAGATAGAGAAAAGGGGAATCATAACCATTCAAAGGTGAATCAATAAAATAAGGAAATAAATAATCAAAACAACGTAGTTTTGCCGTGGCCGGAGAAAAACATTTCTCAAAGCTGCCGGAGATAACTTTATCTCCGGCCACCCCAAAACTACGTTGTTTTGAATATTTATTTTCTTATATTTATTGATTCACCTTTGAATGGTTATGATTCCCTTTTTTTTCTCTCTCTTCCTTTATCACCATTGATTCATCTTTGTATGGTTATGATTTAGTAGCCGAAGATAAAGTTATCTCCGGCAGCTTGAGAAATGATAAGCATATATATATATATATATATATATAATCAGGATCATTTTACACCAGTGTAAGTTACACTCTCAATCTTATCCGTTGATTGCATTTATATCTAATGGCTTAATTTTTTTAGTAATGTGAGCAATTGGATATAAGTGGATCAATGGTCAATATTGAGTGTAAGACTTCTAACTCTTACACCGGTGTAAGAATATCCTGCCCCCATATATATATATATATATATATATATATATATATATATATATATATATATATATATAGTGTTATATTTAAAAACTACACTATGTACTCCCGGGAGAACAGTAGGTTACACTATGTTCTCCCGAGAGTACATAGTGAAAATTGCAAAAATTTAAAAACAAAAATTATAAACAGATCATCCCCTATATATATATGGCTTTAACATTTCTAAAGTAAATGTACATAAGTTATCTACATTCGTTCCCAAAACGACGTCATTTTGATTGAAAAATTAAAGAATTATAATGAAAAGACTATTATAACCCTAAAATAAATAATAATTACAAAAGGGGCAGGTTATATTTACAAATTTTTTTGTTTACAAACTACACTATTCTCCCAGGAGAATACAAACTTTTACAAAATACACTATGTTCTCCCGGGAGAAGATAGTGTAATTTGTAAAAAAAATTCACAAAATTTGTAAACGGATCCTGTCCCATTACAAAAATACCTTAATTTTTCCCTCAAAATGACGTCGTTTTGGGCTCACTGTAGATAAGTTATTTACATTGACTGTAGAAAAAGCGAACCATATATATATATATATATATATATATATATATATATATATATATATATATATATAAATAATATATATAAAAAAATATATATATATATATATATAGGGGTAAACATTTCTCAAGCAGCTTGAGGTAAGCTTATCTCAAGCTAGCCCCAAAACTACGTCGTTTTGATTAATGAAGGGTGTTTATGTAATTTTAGGTGAATTAATGAAGGGTGTTTCAGTAAAATGTATATGATATAAAAATAAATAAAATTACAAATACACCCTTCATTAATTTACCTTAAATTACATAAACACCCTTCATTAATCAAAACGACGTAGTTTTGGGGCTAGCTTGAGATAAGCTTATCTCAAGCTGCTTGAGAAATGTTTTTCCCATATATATAGAGGGGCAAGATCCTTTGACACCGGTGTCAAATTTTGAAATTTGACACCAAATCCTAACTGTTAATTTCAGTCAATCAACAGTTATTTTTATTGGGAATTAAACTTATTAGTTAATCATTAATTATGATAACCGTTGATTGGCGGAAATCAATGGTTAGGATTTGGTGTCAAAGGATCCCGCCCCTTTATATTTTGGTCTTGCAATTTCTCATGTTGCATGAGAAATTCAAGTTTTTCTACAGAGAGAGAAAGGGGTGGGGACCACCTTAAAGAAAAAAATAAAAAATAAAAAAGTGTTTGACACGGACATCGAAGTGAGAGTGGTAGGAGAGGAGACTTCTCATGCAACATGAGAAGTCTTTTTCCCTATATATATATATGGGTCATGATCATTTTACACCAGTGTAAGTTACACTCTCAATCTTGACCATTGATCCCACTTATATCTAAGGGCTCTAATTTTTTAGTAATATGAGCCATTGGATACAAGTGTATCAATGATTAAGATTGAGTGTAAGACTTCTAACTCTTACACTGGTGT
The DNA here is from genome assembly GCA_032173675.1 of Gastrolobium villosum. Classification (NCBI taxonomy): domain Eukaryota; kingdom Viridiplantae; phylum Streptophyta; class Magnoliopsida; order Fabales; family Fabaceae; genus Gastrolobium; species Gastrolobium villosum. Next base: position 98,578 of record JAVKPL010015497.1, on the reverse strand, counting down.
AAGAATATCCTGTCCTTATATATATATATATATATATTACAGCATTAATATTGAGAATCATAACCATACAAAAGTAAAAGCATTAAATAAGAAGAATTATAACCATACACATATCATTGATATACGGACAACAATTTTAAATATGATAGCATTAATATAGAGAATCGTAACCATACAAAAGTAAAAACATTAAATGTGAAGAATTATAACCATACACATATCATTGCTGCTCGGACAACAATTTTAAATATTATATATATATATATATATATATATATATATATATATATATATAGGGAAATGTTATACTTACTACCTAATTTTCTTACTACTTGTTACCTATCTAGCACCGATACGACACGCGACACGTGACATGACACGACACGACACTCCGACACGTCAATCCTAAAAAATTATGGATTTCGACACGTTGGGACACGTTTTAATATTAAATAATATTTTTAATTTATATAGTGTATATTTCATTTAATATATATATTTAATAATTTAACAAAAAAATGAAACTAAATTAATAATGCTCATCAACGCGTTATAAAGATGGAAGCTTTAATAAAAAAAATAAAAACTAGGATGAGAGAGATATAATATCAGATTGAGAGAACAAATCATATTAGAGAGAGATCAGAGAGAATGAGATACAACAAGAGCGTAATAGGAATTAACAATAATTATGCGGAGATGATCTCTTATCTACTTAAGGGGAAAAAAGACAAAAAAAATAAAATTGATATGATCAGGTGGAAGCTTTATTAATATATTTTAATTTTAAAAAAATTAAAATAAATTAAAATTAAAATAAAAAAATTATGAAAATGTCGCGTGTCGGAATGGTCAACGTGTCGGAAAAAGTCAACCGCGTGTCCGACACCGTGTCGGAGCGTGTCAAACCCGACTATTCCTGTTTTTACAAGTGTCCGTGCTTCCTAACTTGTTACTACCAAATCTTAACCGTTGATTTTCGTCAATTTAACGGTTATAATTTATGGGATCATATTTATTAATTAATTATTAATTTACAATAAATTATAACCGTTAGATTGACGGAAATCAACGGTTAAGATTTGGTAGTAATAAATAATAGGAAAATTAGGTAGTAAATATAACCTTTGCCATATATATATATATATATATATATATATATATATATATATATATATATATATGATAACCTCTGATGTATTAATTCTCTAGCAGCGTGATGATTGACTCTAATAATTGAAAGAGAAACTTAAATCATCAAATTATAAGTTTTGATATTTATTACCTCTAATTAACATGGACTAATCTAATAACTTAAGTTTTTAAAAGTATTAGTCGTTAATAAATTATTTCGGAGCCAAATAATAAAGAATTTGTTGGCTTAAATTCCCTTCCTTATATATTGGAATACAATATTTTATTTGAAAAAGAAAGAAGAAAAAATCAAATATATTAGTCCTTAAAATGAGAATACGTGGCTGAATTCTCATCCACTAAGTATATATATAACAATTAGCGCCGTTTGAATGGCGACTTATTTTATGTCTGTAAGCTTCCTGTAGTAGATATTTTGCTCACAACTGAATCTAGCTACTGATTACAATTCAATTATTTGACTTTATGTATATAATTCAGTTTTATTTATTTATTTATTTTCTTTTTTAACATTATGAACGTGTAATACATTCATGTCCTTTTCGGAATGTAATGTTTGTTTTTACATTGTTTTCTCTTCTATCATTGCAAGTGGTTGATCCGTCGATATCATTTTAATGCATATAGACATGAAATTTTTTATTAATTAACTGGATTGATTTTGAAATCAATATGACTTAAGATTATAACTGTGTCATTTTGTACACCTAACCTTTTTTCAGGGCCGACAAATCCTTGTTCTAGCGATCCCTCAGATAATATGTCCAAAAGCGATAAATATAATTTTCGTGTTTTATATATTAATTGGTCAATCATAAATTAATACGGACTCAATAGTAGGAAAAACATAATATAGATTTGGTTTAATTATATTTTTTTTTTCTGTAAGCAGATTTGGTTTAATTATTCGGGAAGGATGCTGCAAACAGAAGTAAATTTAAACATAAATTAAAAAAGGAGTATGACTTGGGATTCTCCGTTATTTGGTTCTCAAATTAAAGACGCGCGCGAGAAGTTCGTTAAAACCAAATTTTTTAAAAAACTATTGCGTTTAATTGATTGTGTTATTGCTTTTAAAAACTATTTTGTAGAATTATTTTATAAAATAAAAAAATATGAAAAATATCTTTCGATGAATTTTATTTTAATAACAAATTTTAAAAACTTGAGAATGCTCTAGCAGCAGTGACGACGCAAGGCCTATGGTGACAGTCATAAATAGCTCTTCAGGCGTCGAGAGTAGTTTAATAGGATTTATTTATTTTTATGTAGAGTGTTGTAGATAAATTTTTTCTACAGTAAAATTAAAAATATTTTTTCTAAAATAAAAATTAAATCAAAAAAGATTCTTATTTTCATAACAAAAATAAATTATAGAGTTTAAATCAATAAATAAACAATAAGTATTGAAACAAGTTTTGTTTTGCTGAAACGTTTGAATTGCTTTTCTTCGAGTTCCAACTTTAAAGCAATTTGTGACACTGAAAAGTTAAAGCACTTGAAGCAATAAAGATCTCAAACGAATGAAAACGATGCAAAAGTAGCCTACCAGACTTTTTCTTTTATGCGAGATTTTTATACATAAAACCTTGCGCTAATATATTTAAGTATTTTATTTGTTTTGTTACGAAATCGGTACAAAGGAAATCTTTACTGAGGGGGTTCAATAATGGAAAAAAATGAAAAAAAGAAAAAAAAGAAAAAGAAAAGAATGTTCTATGACTGTATAAAATATTCAATTTCTTGTCAAAAACTTACAACAAAATGTTATAAGTTTTTTAACTGAGTGAATTAGGCATCGGGATGTTCAAAAATTAAAACTAATGGGCTTTGATAGAAAACTCTCAACTTTTTTCTTAATGTATAAATGCCCATGATAAGGGGGGACAACTCTGGAGGGGGCACTTTATTAGGCACAACCTGCATAAACATGAATCATGATTGACTATATGTAAAGTTATATTTCACATAATTATAAAAAAATTTCACACACAACATTTTATGGGACCGGCAGCAAAAAAAAAAAATAAAAAATTCTGGCACGCAAAACGAATTTCTATAACATAACACAATCACTTTTCCTACAACATAACTCTTATAAAACCCATATTTTATTTAAGGAAAATCATTTTCTTATGCTACATGATAGAATTATCTCATGTAGCAGAGACAATGATGAGACCCATAAATAAGAGGAAAGAGAAAAAAAATGGAACCCACTTTAATTTTATATGTGTAGAAATTTAACTTCTCTCATATGAAATGAGAGAAATATAACCCTTTATTTAATGTTATTAATTTCATAAATATGAAGACAAACCAAAATATCATGCGTGAAAACATAAATAAATATATATTTTTTAAGAGAAAGGTTCATGAAAAACAATAAAAAAGAAAAAGCTGGAAACCAGCAGCATTGCTTCCAAAATCTAGGGGAATAGAGGGCAGAGGTAGGTTTAGAGAGAGAAGTGGAGCGTGGCGTGTAGAAAAAACTCATTTTCTTTGGTGCTAAGCTTTCTCCTATTTGCACACCAACCATAAGAAAAGCATACGGTCTTACAATAATAATTTCAGAGGTTGCTAAGTCTGGCTTCCAATTTCCAAAGACCAAATCTCAAAGTCCCAAATAGAAAATAACATGTCTGCGCGTGTGTACGTGAGCCTGCCACGCGCTCTTGCTCTTCGGAATACTTGTTGTTATTATCAAATGTCCATTCAAATTTATTTACTTTTAAATTTTATTAAGATAATTTTCGACCAATAATCGAAAATTAATTCTTTCAAGACATAGAAATTATTAAAGTAAATTTTGTCTTTATCAACAAAAAATTTTCAATACATATAACCAAAAATTTAATTCCTATCAGGCTTAAACGATCTAGAATATCAATCCATTTTAAGTATATAGTGATAAAGCCTTAACATACCATGATTGAAATGGTAGTATCAAACAATATTGACGAAAATATTTTGAGTTTGATTTTCGTTAATATTGAGACAGCTATCGTTTTATTGATTTTTATTTATATAAAAAAGGAAATAGTGTTCAAGCACAAATGATTTGACTTTTTATAATGGTTCACATGATTCTCGCATATTTGTAGTTTTCTTTTTTTTTAGTACAATGTAGTTTTCTATATTTAATAACATATTACAAGGATGTTTAGTATAAAATGTTGACGTACCAAATAATTTTGAGTCTGCAATATGTGCGAGAATGAAATAATTTTATTTTGTTTAAGATGAGTCCTAAGACCATGTGAGGGGATGGGAAAAACAGAATTAACGTTAGATGATTTTTATAAAATTTAATGTTAATTGATTGCAAGATCATTAATTAAAAATATTAATTTATATGCAATCGACCTTCACCCAAAAGTAATGTTATTAAACTTAGGGAAAAGTATTTGTCATTTTAAATGACATAAAATCATTTCATTTTAAGAGAAAGATAGACAAAAATTAATATTTTTTATTTAAAAATTAAATTAAAAAAACCACCCACTTTTTTTTCTCATGATTTTTATTTTTTGTATCTATATTTCTCCTAAAATAACATAACTTATATCATTTAAAATGACAAACATCAAACCATTAAACTTATTGGCTCGATTAAGGTAGTAAATCAATGGATCATCACTTCAACCAATGAATCAATATTTGAATTGGTTGAATTAGATAAAATTATATAATAAAATTATATAATAAATATTATGAGGAAAGATCTATTTATAAAATTTTTTTCAAATTTTTACAAATTACATTGCGTATGACTTAATCATTGATGTTATAACTTTTTATTATGAGAAATTCAATTTGATTATCGCGAACTACACTCTTATATTTGCACTAACGAACTAAAAACCAGTTCATCACCAATCCAACCGGTCAATTTGAAATTGGTTCACCAATTCAATACCGGTCCGTTTGCAAGAACAATTCAATGGCAGAATTAGATCGATTACGAGTTTGATTCATGATGGTATCAGCCGGTCCGATCTTAATAACAATGCTCAAAAATGATAATTATATATATATTTTTAATTTTTTTAAGAAAGAACAAATGTTTGAGTTATTTAGACAGAATTTATAGAGAAAGTCTAATCATATTATTTCATATTAAAAATAAATTAGTTATACACTCAGACAATGCAAATAAATTTAAAAACCAAAAGAAATTGAGGACAAAATTAAGAAAATATTAGTTGAGAGAGGTTATTTTCTCGTGATTTCTCCCCCACTTTTTGTGAGTGAGATGTGAGTCTAATATTTATTCCAAATATTGAGACTAAGGTGACATACTTATTGATTTTTAGAAAATAAATATTTTGTATCACTTTATTCTAGTGAACAATCATTTTTATATTTTGTCAAAATTCTAACTTACTTTTTTATATCCGTCCTAATTATTTTTTTGAGGTGAGTTAGTCTTCAAGTATCCCCACAATCTTTAATTCTTCAAGTCAGTTGTGGATTAACCCCGAGTGGGATTTAATCATATTTAAAGTTTTTCGCCGATTCTAAAAGATATATTTAATAGGAATCAAACTCAAATTTTCTTCTCACCTACACAACATTGAAGGGTTCTAACTTATTTTGTTTGTTATGTACGAATGCTCTTTTTTTTTTTTTTTTTTAAATGAATAGCATAAAGCTTCAAGACAACATATCTCAAATAATTTAATTTTCCAAAAATTCCTTAAACTACATGATTGGCTTTCAATAGGAATATGGCTCTTCTAGACTTGAGTTCTTACAAAAAGCTAGTCTTTAAAGGACGAGCAGTTGGAAAGCAGACACCTTAGTGCGCAATTATTGAAGTCGAAAGTCCTCAGTTCTGCTCTAGTAGTTTTGCTCCTATATGTATATATCTCCAGGCTCCACCCATCTCTATCTCTCTTTATTTCTCCATTACACCAACGATGTATATAATAAACACAATGTTTTTAGGTTTAGTGGACCTTTATAGATTTACTTGATTACTATAATGCATGTCACACAAAGCTACATTATAAAATTGCTGCCTTCAATCCAATAATTTTATTTATAATGACACGTGGATAGGATGCAAATATGTAACGACTTAATGGCAGAGAAATCAGGCAAGTAACATCAAAAGTGGAGTTTACTACACGTGTAGTATTAATAAACCAAATTTGAGTATTTCACCTTTATAATCTCTATATTAGGTAAAATCATGCGCAATAACCTAGATTTACTTGATTTTGCCAAGAAGGGAACCCTTCCTCAATTCTCTTTTTTTTTTCCCAAGTAATTTTAAAAAATAAAGCACCTAAGATGAGGGTTGTCTTTCTCTTTATTAGTTCTTTTTTTTTTTTGGAGAATTTCTTTTTATTACTTCAACCTAATGTTTATATAATGCAAGCCAAAGGAGCTTTGGCTTCTTGCTTTTGGCCACTTCTAATTGTTTACTCAACCAAATAAAGGTTGTCCGAAAGTATAGTGCTACAAACTAGTGCTCATTTAAAGGGTGAAGACTAAGAAAAAAAATATTTTGGTTATCAAAGGAAGCCTGTTGGTGTTGGAGGTGGCAACTTCCAAACAAGCCGCCGTATTCCAAGCTATGGCTTAACACGAAACAGGGTCATTATTTCCAATTTCAATTTGAACGAAATATATCTTGAGTTCAATAAATGCTATTGAAAAAGAAATAGTTATACTATTTATTACAGGACATTTTTTTGAATTACACCCGGGTATCCACACAGCCGATAGTCATGAGACTAATCCCTCGTCCCGGGTCAACGCACAAAGGGGTAAAGAGCTAGCCACAGAATGTTTTCCATTCACAAAAGTTGGGGTTCGAACCCCCAACCACTTGTTTAAGGGACGAGATGCTGAACCATCACGCCCACCCACGTGGTTTCTTAAGTACATTTTTATGAATCAAATATTGATATGAATTCTGAGTTTAAAAAATGTTTTTAGATGGTTTTATTCGACAGCTATAATGTTTATTTTGACAATAGTAATCAGAAGGAAAAGTGATAAATTAAAAAAATATTCTTCTAAGTTAAGAGTTTTAAAATTTGTTTAGAAATCGTATAATTTAAAATTTAAAAATAAGAAGGGAATGAGATGAAGTATATATTTCCATTCAAACTCACTTTTTTTATAGGGGGCTGAAATTATAAAGAATATTATTAGGTTTGATACTTTTTTTACTCAAAATTAGCATAAATTTGGAGCACATATTATGAATCTATTCATCTGTGAAGGTAGGTCAATGTATTGATTTTACATATTTAATATGTTTCATTTTGTATATATATTAATGTGACTGTCATAATATAAGAAAAATATAATATGTGAAAAAATATATTATAAATTAAACACAAACTTTTATTTAGATCAAACTATTAATTTAGTCCTCTAAAGGTTTACTCAACATTATTTTGGTCCTCCAAATATTGAAAGACAAAAAAAAGTTCCTTATTTTGATGTATATAGGAGCTTAACATGAGGATCATTTTGATGTCAAATTTAATTTTTGCAAGACTTATATAATATCGCATTTACTTAAAAAACCAAATCAGTAGTTTTGTATTTTTTTAAGTAAATTAATAATTCTCTGTTTATTAAAATTTATAATAATTAAATAACATAATCTGAATTAAAGTTAATTAATAAAATTTAAAAAATTAATACCATAAAATTATAAAATTACATATTTTAGCAATCTGTACATGACACGGTTGGAAGTCTAGTTCTAATAAAGTATCTAATATATATTATTATTAGATTGTTTCTTTGAGAAATTAGATCGAACCCCACATGCATTTCCATCCTGTCATCATTAATATTAATATTTTTATTGTTATCCTTAGTGAATAATTTTTATTTTTAAGAATGATTACTTTTGATAAAAAAAAATTTAAAAATCTTGATTAATTTTTGTATACAAAATTAATTAATCCTGTCACCTCGTAATATTTGAATCATTCGGATATGTTAGCATACTTTGCTTTTTGAGACGTGACAGAGCATCCAACATACATAACCTGACAATTTTATAAAAGATTGGATAAAACTTAGCCTTATCCGTAAGAGAACTGGATCTAATTTAGCCCTATCCTTTTTTGTTAAATACATTTTCTCACAATGGCTTTTCTTATCATAAAATAATGATTATAATTGTCTTCAGAATCTAGATTAATTCTTCCTTAAGTTAAGAATGTCTCCCTTAGTGCCAAACGCATGATAACTGATCATAGAAGTTCGATATGCCCAATAGAGTGGGCAAAAGTACATTATCATTTATCAACCCAACACACCTGTGCTTCTATTTGAAATTGGGATAAAGCCGCATATTATGGAACTTTATCTTGTTATCTATGCTTGATTAATTGTGTTAACCTTGCAATCCTCACTCCGTCAGTCGCCCCTTTTGATGGCTTCTAGTAACAATAATCGTAATTAACTCTAATTTAACCCATTTTTTTTTTTTTTATAATTGTACACGCAAAATTTACAAAAAAAAGGATAACCTAATTACTTGACTTTTCAATTTATCTATTTTTTGGGAATATATTTCGGTATACTCTCAATAATCACAATTTTTACGAGAATCATTTAGTGTTATTTTTAATATTATTATGGACCTGTATGTAACGTCATCTAGACAGCCCATCTAGATGGCCCGGCAAGGGGCAACCCATATAGTAAATAGATCGCCATCAAGGATATTTAACCCATGACACATTATCACACAATAACGGTTGACCAACTGTAATGATTGTCTCATCATTACAGCTCAGACCCAGGTATTCACCTTATAAGCAATCCTTATAAATACGGGTACAACCCAAAGGTAAACACACATTCTCTCTTAGCATACTATCATCATTGTGCACACACTCTATTTGGTGTACAACGATCAGCTAAACTCAAGGATATCTACACCATAGATATTCCTGGGAAAGCATCATATCCAAGATCAATTCACTAGCCTAACTGGGCTGGACATCTCTGTCTTGTGTACAAAACAAATATATATATTAAAAGTTTATATATTCTGATATATATGTTAATGGGCTTTACTTCTCTCATATTATAGGAGAGATGTTATCTTATGTTGTGAGATAAATTAAGTGGGGTCCACCAATTTTAAAAAAAATAAAAATAAAAAAAGAGAGGGGCACATCTTTTTATGTGAATGTGACATGAGAGATATATCTTATGTCACATAAGAGTATAATTTCCCTATATTAATATATGGGTTTATCATCTATCATTTAACATGACCACAAAAATTTTCCTACACACACAATATTTTGTGGAGCCCGCAGCAAAAAAAAAAAAAACTCTGGCATGCAAAACGAATCTCTATAACATAACACAACCATTTTTCCTACAACATAACTCTTATAAAACTCTTTATATATATATATATATATATGCGCGCGCGTATATATATATATATATATATATATATATATATATATATATATATATGCTGCTTATGATCAAGCGTAAATCGTTAGTTTGATTCAATTTACATTTTCAATTTGATTTGGACTTACACATGCCATGCCCACCAGACTTTAAGTGTGGCTTTATTAGTGTGCTTAAGTTCTGGATCGTAGACAATTTAATATGTATATGATCGATTTAGAATTTTGCTATACTTTAATTTTAGGCTGATGGATATTTTTTTCTGTGGAAAACACCGTGTTTATTTTGGTTTGGAATAAACAATACTGGCATTTGAATTTGTTGGACTGTGGGCACACGTATTTTTCATTTGACACAAAGGGGTAATGGACCAATGGTTGTTAAAATTTTCAAATCCTATCGACCTAAATTTGATAAACAAGTGTTGTATTTTATCCAACATAATTATAATGCAACATCTGGTTCAGTTACAAGGGTTAATGCATCGATTTGGCTTCATCTAGTTGCATTTGTTTAATAGCAAGTGATGATGAACTATAATTAAAAAAGAAGGCTGTGATTGATTTCTGTTTTGGAAAGCAGTTTTTTAGTTTTCAGAACAAAAAAAATTAAAAAACTCGTTTGGTAAGACCGATTTCGTAAAAAATGTCTTGAAAACTATACCTGTTTTTTTAAATCAAATTTAGAGAACATGTATGAGTTGTTTTTGTTTTTTGTTTTTATTTTTAACTTTTGAAAAGAAAAAAAATAGAGAAAACAATATTTCCATACTATTTTACAAAACAGTTTTAAGAACAAAAAAAACCAGAACACATTCAAAGATTTCTTCCATTTGGTAGGAATTTGGAATTGTTTCCGGAGGAGTTGTTGATGCTCATCTGTTTAGTCTTTACAGAGTTTTCTTTGTGTAGAATACATGAAGATGCTTACACATACCCTGTTAGCTTATGTAGCCTCCTAGCTATGAATTTTTGCAACAGGGGCATATCACCTTAGATAGAGTCATGTTTGCCTAGAAGCATCTCAGAGTTGCTTCATGGGCAGAATCCTCTCCAACTGGATATACCAAACTTTTGCTACACAAGGGACATCAGGTCTTCCTTTTTACACTACTTAATTAGATGCAGATATGCTTTGCTTATTATGATGATATGTGCCACATACAACTTCAGAGAGGCTCTTGGTGAGTCCAAACTTTGCATTTCATTAAGTCCAGAAGTCCATGACAACATCAAATATTTTTGTAGGCACAAATCAGGACATGGTAAACAAGGGTCAATATCTGTAACAAAGCAATTTCAACCTGGTTACTTGAGACAGTGATAGGCATAATTTGCCACCATTTTCTTCACTATTAACTTAGCATTACCTGTAACAAAAGTTGATTTCTATTTTATAAATTTCTTTTTATGTGTTTCAATACGGTTCAGAAAGAGAGCCAACGTTTCTTGGAGTAAACATGAAACTCAGAAGACCCATCACATACATGAAAGCACAAGGAATGAGAGTAATAATGGTTGTCCCCAACCGGCAACCAGCATTGTAATCACATCATACTTTTAAAGAGTTAGCACATTGGCCTGGCATAGCTATGCTTGTAGACACAACAAAGCGTCCCATGTTCATGCCCACGAATCATGTCAACAGAATTTGCAAAAAATTTAGGAGAATCTTTGAATATAACTGGCAAAATTTTCTCGGCCACCTTCTATATTCTTAACAGAAGAGGCCCATCTTGTCAGTTAAAAATATATATATAAAATCAGGCAAATTGACCTTACTACCAATTTTTTGGGAAAGATTTTAATGTTAAAGCTGATTTGGAATGTTTTTCATAATATGGTGACAGGTATAATCATGTGCACTCGCATGAGCTTTGTTGAGAAGACTAGTCCACTCAAATTTTTTGACACGTTTAGTCCTCTCTTGCTATCCTACTGATTCGACTCTTTGAGCTGCTTACGGGACTAATCCAGAGTTCGGGTGCGAGTCCAAGGATTACGGTACTTATGTCCTCCCCGGATGATGTTGTGAGATTCGAACCGGGATCCTCTCCCACCTCTAAGCCACCACACTTGGGTTAGTACAGTCAACTTTTGTGACATGTCTCCATAATTAAATGGCTATAATTAATGACAATAATAAAAACGGTACCCTAAATTATAATTAATATTTAATCATTTATTTACTAATATTTAATATATCATTATTATCAAAACAGTACCCAAATTTATAATTAATGACATAGGTAATGTGTTTTATTTTCTTTATTTACTTTAATTATGTTTTATCTTTTGTTATTTAATTTAAGTTAGTTATTTTTTATAGGTATAAAAACCCTAGGATAAAAAACCTTATTATAGAATTTAATAAAACCAAGAATTAGAAAAATAACAAAACTATTTTACTTAAAAACTATTTAATAAAATACTATTTAATGAAAAACTATGTAATAAAATCCTAGGATAGAAAACTATTTAATAAAATCCTAATGTAGAATTAGTATTTTTATTAAATAGTAATTATGTTTATCAAAATAATAATAATAGTAATTATAATATATTAAACTCTTGGATCAAAACCTATTTAGAAAAATAATTAAATAGTAATGAAATTATGGAAATAGTAATTATAATTAGTATAAAAATTTTATTTTGAATTAAATATTAAATATTATTTAGAGTACCCTAGGATAGAAACCTATTTAAAATAAATATTAAGGGTACCGAGGATAGAAACCTATTTTAAATATATATTAAATAGGTTTCTATCCTAGGGTGTCCCAAGTTATATTTAATATTCATTTAAAATACTATTTCTATATTATTTTTTACTTAAAACACTAATTATAATTACTATTTAATTATTGCATTACTAATTAATTACCCTAGTAAATAGGTTTCTATTCTAGGATACCCTAAATAATATTTAATTCAAAATATTAAATTTATACTAATTATAATTACTATTTCATAATTTCATTACTATTTAATTATTTTGCTAAATAGGTTTTGATCCTAGGGTTTAATATATTATAATTACTATTTAATTAAAATACTAATTCTACATTAGGATTTTATTAAATAGTTTTCTATCCTATGATTTTATTACATAGTTTTTAATTAAATAGTGTTTTATTAAATAGTTTTTATGTAAAATAGTTTTGTTATTCTAATAATTTTTGGTTTTATTAGATTCTATAATAAGGATTTTTATCCTAGGGTTTTTATACCTACAAAAGAAACTAATTTAAATTAAATGAAAAATATAAAACATAACTAAAGTAAATAAAAAAATAAAACACATTACCTATGTCATTAATTATAATTCTGGTTACTGTTTTGATAATAATTATTTATTAAATATTAGTAAATAAATGATTAAATATTCATTATAATTTAAGGTACTGTTTTGATTATTGTCATTAATTATGATTATTTAATTATGGAGCCGAGACATGTCACAAAAGTTAACGGGATTAAATGTGTCAAAAAATCTGATTAGATTAGTCTTGTCAACAAAGCTGATGGGACTCAATGCTATCACGCCACGTGGATAGAGACGGGTTGTGCTTGCTGATAAGGAGGGTACATGTCATACGAATTTGACTACTCTATTACAGAAAAACATTCCAAATCAGTTTTGAACAGAAAAATCTTTTCCCAAAAATTAGTAGTGCGGTCAATTTGCCTATAAAATCAGGCAAATTTTCATCAATTTTTATACGGAAAATCAATAGCATTGGTACTTGCAAATTTTCATCAATTTGCCTACAAAATTATTTTGGCTAATATAAAACACCAAATTGCAAAAAAAATATGACAGTAGCTTATCAATTGATACTTCAGCAATGGTGATGCATCCGTATCGTATTTATATAGTGAATGAGTGATTGAGTGATTCGTAAATATATAGTGAATGAGTGATTTCCTTGCCATTAGCAGGAGAAACTACAAGAAAAGACTATGCAGGCATTATCAATAATTAAAGTTGGAAAAAAGTATAAATACCAATGGAGCCACTCTGTATGTTGGTTCACTAGGACTTGGAGCATCAGGATCCACCATTACCTAACAAACATATACGCAAAAAATTTCTATTAATTTTCATTTAAAGACAGTCTATTATACATAAACCTCATATTGTTTTCTATCTTTTTTACGTGATGTGATTTGACAATTGACAGAAAATTTAGTGAATGTGTAATAGACAACATAAATATAATGGCATACATATACACCGAGAATTCGAACATAGGGTCTTTCAGCAGCTAGAGAGGGTTTGATGTCACAACCATTAGCGACCTGCTTGGAGCCATAGAGTTTTTAACTGAAGTTTTTTAACAATGAAAAATGGAATAACCAATTGCAGACAAGAAACTAAAATCAATCAGCAAATTACACCCAGTAATTGAGTTTCTCGTATGGAATTATTCGCGAAAGGAAAATACGAAAGATGGTGTGAGAAAGGAGAGGGTTAAGAGAATATTGGCAGAAGATTAGGGTTTCGAGACATACCAAAGCCAGCGATGAGAAAGGAAGCAGAGACCACACTGGCTTTCGAAAAAATTTAGCTTCTCCATCACTGCCATTCTCGATTTCCTTTTTGGCTTCTCACTTTTAACTTAAGAAATGCGTCGTTTTCTTGCATCTTCCCCTCTCTTCTTGCGTGATAGGCTATCAAGCACCTAAGGTGCAACGTTCACCGAGACTCTGACTTTTCACTCGAGATTCAAAAAAGTAAAAAGTTTCAAAAGTTTTGCATTTTTACTACCAATTATTTGATTTTATTGACTTTAATATAAATATTTGAGATATATTATATTTCTTTATAAAATTGATCGGTATTATAAATTTAATTTATTTTTTTTGTTAAATTATTGACACCGAATAAGATATACATTAAATAAATTAAAAAAATATTATATAATATCACAACGTGTCCTAACGTGTTAGAATTTATAATGTTATAGGAAAAGTGATTATGTAATGTTACAGAGATTTATTTTGCGTGCCATATTTTTTTCTTTTTTTTGTTTTAAAATGTGTGGACCCCATAAAATATTGTGTGTTAAAAAAAATTTATTGTGTTATGTTAAACAATAAAATGAAAACACTTTCCTTTTTCGTCAAACAAATTGCTGGCGGTCTATTCATTCCTATTCCTTTGTTTACACATTTAATTGCTGGGCCCTATGAAACTTCGGCCCATCCAATGTAACTTGTTCTGTTAATTCTTAAGTCCAGAGTACAGTACTTTGACTCGTTCATTAGGTTAGTAATCTATTAATTGTAGATTTGCAGCCACAGAGATAGCCTGCAATAGGAAGGCCCAGACAAACCAACTGTCCAGAATGTCTTATTTAGTTGTTTTTTTATGAACTCAAACTGTGAACGTAAACCTGCCAAAAATTAAATTATTTATTGGAAATTTTTTTGACCTGCACTACAAAATCTCCACTATTCATCCATTTTTTGTAGTGTATTTTAATTTTATTTCTTCTTTTATTTAATTGATTGAAATTTTGAATCTACCTTTTCTTGAAATATCGAAATTAATATTTTCCTAAAATGTTGTGGGATTGGTATTCATCTGATTTGTTCTTTGAATAAAAAAAATAGCTTCATATTAGTAAACATTCCTCTTAGTGTTCTTTAAAAAAAAAAAAAAAAAGACTATAAAAAAAGAAAGTAAGACTATGGATGCTCTATTTTGAGAATTGTTGTTAACTATATGTGCAATCTATCACTTGTTATGTGCTATTTCCATGAACTTTTAAAATACATTGCAATACCTCTTCTATTTAACAAGTGATAAAAAAAAAAAAAAAAAAAAACACAAGATACATGCAAGAAAATATTGGTAGAGATCTTTTCTTCCATCTAGGTCCTCCTTTTCTTGATTCTCTTCTTGCACTCTTCTTCCTATTAATTTCACGTTTATTCTCTTAATCTCTTCCTATAAGAATAGCTGAGTAAATTGATTTAGGGAACAAAAAATATTGTATCTTGATAAAAAAAATTCCTTTCTTGTTCTTTGTGCTAAGTCAGAGTCCAATGGAAAACAATCCCAAGCGACGCCGAGGAGACCCCAAAGACGAGCCACCGGCTCCAACGTCCCGTCCGAAATTAAAGAGACCTTATCCTTGCAGAAGCGCACAAGAAGCATAAAAAAAAACCACCTCCAAACCAAAATCCACCCCAAAAAAAAGAAGCGGCCACCTCCAAACCAACTGCTTCCGAACCAAAATCGGCCCCAAAGAAAGAAGCAGCCACCTCCCAACCTTCCAAACCAGAATCTGCTGAGCTGCCGTCACCTACTATTGTGAATATTAGGTTTATTTATTTGTTGTAAATATTAGAAATTAGTTTTTTATAAATTTATTTGTAATTATTTACAATCCTCTGGAAGGATCTAGATTTCTCTAATTTTTGTTTTTATTCTTTTTGGGCTTGGCCCATTAGGTTTTTCTGTACTCTATATATATAGTACTCTTGTACAGTTTTATTTACAATTTTCAATAATACATTTCATTACTCTTTTTCAAGTTGGTATCAGAGCTCTCGATCCTGAGGGCTCTTCTTCCGCAACTACCGCCTTTAGAGTGGAATCCTATTTGTTAGCCTCTCGCCGCCACCGGAAAATTTTTCCAGGGACCTTTTGGACCAAGAGGACCACTGTTTGACTGCATTTTTCCAGATTTATCAATCTACGGACGTTTCAAGCATTGGGTCTTTGATCTCGTCATAAAAATCGGATCTTTTTGGCCACACGAGCCTCCTTTGATCAGATCTGATTTTTTGGTTGTTGTTTGGGACGTTCAGAGACCTCTACTTGTCATAAAAAGTTTTCTGATCTTCTCCTCATCCTTTTTTCTGGATCTGTGCTCACCTCTTTGATCGGAGGTCATTTGATTTATTATAATATTTATTTGTTGTAAATATTAGAAATTAGTTTTTTATAAATTTATTTATAATTATTTAGAATCCTCTAGAAGGATCTAGATTTCTCTAGGTTTTTTTTTTTTTTTTTTTTTTGGCTTGGCCCATTAGTTTTTTCTGTACTCTATATATAGAGTACTCTTGTACAGTTTTATTTACAATTTTCAATAATACATTTCATTACCCTTTTTCAAGTCCTACTCAGCCACGTTTGCGTCTTTCCGTTGCAGCAGTGGAAATGGAAGATCTATTGAATGAGCTCAATAAAAAAGTATCGACGATGGAGAAGAAGAACCCGAAAGTGGGGTTTCCCAAGGACGTGAATGCGTTTTTTTTTTGTTGCTTTATGTAAAAGCTATGGTTGGTTGGTCTTATTCTCATCTTGTTGACTTGGCTAGAAATAGGACTATAAGTGGATAAGGTGATTGATATGATCGTGCTTTTGTTATTGCATATTAGTATCTCAGATATTTCTAGATATTTTTGTAGCTTTTGTCTCTTTCTTGACACTTCGGCTTATTTTTGTTAGAGAATAATATAAATCATGAATATAAAAAATATATACGGGTTTGACTTTCTTTTTGGTTAGCAAGCTATATTGCAACAAATGTTTAAGTGTGCATATGACTGTTAACTTATCATATTAATTGAGTGTCTTTGTTATTTCTTCAAAGCAAACATCAAAAAATGTGGTTTTAAAGAGATGACAAACATTGCCGTGTAGAGTAAGGGAATTAATAAAGAAATGGAATGGAATCAAAATATTCAATAATGCATTATTGAAGAGTGAGGGAATTAAAAAAATGGTGTTCTTGTTCAAGTGAACAATAGCAAGCAAAGGAATTAATAAAGAGCTTAGATCTAACTGTGAAACAAAGTGGTAGTGATATTGGTAGTAATACTAATTGATAGTAACAATATCCTATCTTTCTATATATATATAATTGTCATGTGATCTGTATGAACATTTCCATATATTCCTTATCAACTTTATTTCATGTGTTGTTAATGAACATTTTATGTCATATGATATTTGTGAATAAGAAATTTTATCTTTTAATTTCAGTTTGGTTTGGGCCTATAAACTTTAGTTTGTAACTTGATAGGTCTTACAGGCCGTATTAATTTTTTATAATAGGTCAGACCAGACTTATAAATCAAACCTTTAATAGAATAATAGGCCAATATAGACTTTAAATATTTTATATAGGCTTAGTCTATCAAAATTAAAATCTGGTCTAATCTGATTCATTTACACCCCTAGATAAAATGTAAGTCTACGATAAAACTTATATATATATGGGTCAGGATCATTTTATACCAGTGTAAGTACACTCTCAATCTTATCCGTTGATCCTACTTATATCTAAGGGCTCCAATTTTTTAATAATATAAGTCATTTGATACAAGTGGATCAATGGTCAAGATTGAGTGTAAGACTTCTAACTCTTACACCGGCGTAAGAATATCCTGCCCCTATATATATATATATATATATATATATATATATATATATATATATATATATATATATATATATATATATATATAGACAAGATCAACTTATAACGGTGTAAGAATAATAACTCTTACACTCAATCTTGACTGTTCATTTCCATATATCAAACGATTGTAATTAATTACATTATTCTCATTAATTATTAATTATAATCGTTAGATATGCAAAAATTAACGGTTAACGGTTAATATATATATATATATATATATATATATATATATATATATATATATATATATATATATGGTAAACTCTTACACCGGTCGTTTTGATTAATGAAGGGTGTTTATGTAATTTTAGGTGAATTAATGAAGGGTATTTCATATATATATATATATATATATATATATATATATATATATATATATATATATATATATATATATATATATATATATATATATATATATATATGAGTACTACTATGTATATGGCTGTATCACTCACG
Organism: Gastrolobium villosum; assembly: GCA_032173675.1. NCBI lineage: Eukaryota > Viridiplantae > Streptophyta > Magnoliopsida > Fabales > Fabaceae > Gastrolobium > Gastrolobium villosum. Next base: position 80,100 of record JAVKPL010015497.1, on the reverse strand, counting down.
GTGAATGGGTTCATTCAGGCTAAGGATTTTATGAAGAATTATATAGAATAATGAGTACTACTATGTATGGCTGTATCACTCACGGTGAATGGGTTCATTCAGACTAAGCATTTTCTGAAGAATTATTAAATTTTAGTTTGAGCTAGATTACTAATACTCTTTGCACTAAGAAAATACTTTTGGGTCTTCTCTTTTTTTGCTACAACCTCGCATGTATGACGCAACAAAAACGTGCTCAGAATTGCATTCTTCATTGTTTTGTCACAAACTGATGGGCCTCATTTTAAAAGCCCAACTCTAGACTCCCAAACTAAACATTGGCCCAAAATCTGAATACACGAATGGGCTCGCAAATGTTTAGTGGCAGTGGCAAGAAAATGTAAATACACGAAAGTGAATTTGACGATAAGTCGTGTCATATAACAGATTTGGATCTTTCTAACAGCAATACAAAAAAAAAATTGAATTCTTTAGTAAATCTTCTAGTGCATCTGGATAAAAACACTTTCTTCCATTATTTCAGACAAAATAGAGACATGGATATTCTTAATATTTGCCAGAAAAAATTGCAGATAATCAAACATAAATAAAATGGAATATCTTGTTTGGATTTGTTGAAAATTGAAAAATATGGTATTATTAAAAGAGGACCATCATATTCAAGTAGTTCTTACGTGCTAAAATGTCAATAAATCCAACCAAACCATGTAAAAAAAATTAATTAAATTTACTGATACTCTAATAGTTATTCAATATGCTCGCAGTCTGTTATCTCTTTAATATGAAAATTTTACTCCTCATTATATTATAATTACGTCAAGAAAATAATATTATTTATACACGCATATTTACGTAATTTTTATTATTAACTTATACCATTTCGTTTTTTATTTTTTTGGTTCTTTACATACTATCAGATGTCTTAAGGGGTTTTTGCGTAAGGAAGTGTGTTGAGATATATAATCCCACCTTGGTTGTATGAGCAATTAATGTGGCCTTTATAAGGTCTTGGGCACTCCCACCTTTTGAACTAACTTTTGGGGTGGTATATCCCAAGATTCTTTACAAAAGGATTTGTGTACATATTTATTAAAAAAAAAAGGATTTGTGTACATATAGAACTTAATTCAGCCTTAGTCTGCAAATGAGCACATCATACGTAGTTAGCAGCTTCTTCTTAGTATATCCCAAATCCCAATCCCAATCGTATCTACTTGCAGACAGAATGCTAATTTGTACATGTCTCTGGGTACTCGTACTATAAAACTATATGGCAATACCAAAAAAACATTTCTTACTAAGTGTATGTGTACCATTACCCTTCTTTCTTCCATTTCTCTGGCCATAGGTACTAGACTTCTTGCTTGACTTTTCGGGCACAAGAATCATTGAACCAATAACTAAACAACGTGGGATACGACCGACGGAGACTCGTACAGTCTTTGAGTTCTTGGCACCATATGAGCAACCCTCGCAAGTAATTATTTTATCACGCGGAAAAAAAATTTATCATAGTAAATTTTTCCAAAATGACACGCGACATATTTCGTTACACTGTGTAGTGAAATATGTCATGTCAGGCTGCACAGTCAGCAAAAATAACACGTGTCAAGCAGACAGACTCTAAGCATAATTCGCTACATAATGTAGCGAATTTCTGTCAGCTTGACACGTGTCAATTTTGTTGACTGTGCAGTTTAACATGACATATTTCGCTATACTGTGTAGCGAATTACATGCAAACATATTTTGCTACACAATGTAGTGAAATATGTTGCGTGACATTTTGGAAAAATTTACTATTGGCGTGATAGTCAGGTAAATATTTTTTTTTTCAGGTGTGAAAAAATGGTCATATATGACTGTAATTTTACGTGACAGTTGTTAGACAGTGCCAAAAGTAGTGTGTCTCAATATTTCACAGTCATAAATGATGGTGTCCAGTGGGAGGCTTTTACGGATGAGGGTCAACAATTGCAATTGCTGTTTTTGGCCAAAGATCAACTATCTAAACAGTCATTTTATCTAATAACTCAAGCTGTTGAGTAAAAATTATTTTAATAATTTTATATTAGAATTCCCTAATATTTGGTCACTGGCTTGAACTGTGAGGCTGCCTCCATTAACAAACCAAAGGGTGGTGATGGAGATGTTGAATATAAAACTATTAAAGCTACACATTTACTTGAGTGAAATAATTATTTAATATGGTATCAGTGCCGATGATCAAATAGATATGTTCTGGATAGCCCACCCACATGGGCCCAATTGTTAGGCCCAGCCTAAAGAGCCCTCTTCTAGAAGGCATCATAGGATGCCCCCTCTTCCCCATGCACACCAGCTGCCCCTGCACAAAGGCAGGGGTTCAGCATGCCTAGCCTGAAAAGGCTAGGCTGGCTAGGTTGACTAGAGCTCTTGCTCTAAATACCCCCCCTCACATTGAGGGAGGGACCTCTTCTTCTCCACTCAGCCTCTACAGCTGTGACTATGGAGAGCCACCTTAGCCACTTCCACACACACCCCCCTTGAGCACATACATGGGAAGCTCTACTAGTGCCTTGGTCTCTACCATTGCTACTATGGACACCCCTATATCAACATACTTCACCCTTCATGGGAGACATCTATGTACACTATCAGTACATTGGCGCCGTCTGTGGGAACCATAAATTTTTATTCCCACGCAAATGTGGAAAAAGTTTTCTGCATCTACCATCTTTGCCTTTATCTTCTCAACCACGAGTTCAAGGCCAAAATCTTCTCTTTTCCTCTCTGAAGGAAGCTTTAAACCCAGATTTACAAAAGGAACTAAGCAAAATCAAATTTCAGAGAACCCAAATCTACCGGAAACAAGAACGAGAAACTAGAATACAGAATAAAAGAAACCCAGAACGTCAAAATCCAGCTCAACAAAGAAGAAGCGAAGCAAGCAAAACCAAAACCGACTAGGAAAGATCACAACCGACCACAAACGAAGACTTTGCGCCAGTCGGGTTTCACACACCAATCAATCACCCTCGGCTTTCACAGATCCCCTCTTCATCATCCTCAGATCGCCCCATTTTCCAGTCGCCATACCTTCACTATGGCCGTCTCAAGAACCCCATGGTCGCCCGTCTGCCGACCTCTCATCCTCCGGTCGCCATTCTTCATGTCGCCCAGATGCAAGTCGCCCTTATGCAGGGCACCTCTTGGTAATCGACACTTTGATGCAAAAATGTGATAGTGGACCCGTGAAGAGCACCTGCATCAAGAAATCAAAAAAGAAACACCAATATTACACGCCAAGGTGCAAGAAAAGTTTTATCGTGGAGTCAGTCAAGAGTTTTCCTGTACAGCCTTTCTGCAAGTGAAAAGCTGCTCTGCCAACCACGTGATCTTTTCAGAAGCTTTGGAAGTTGGAACCAAACAATATGATATTTTAAGTTATGCTTCATGGGACCCAGGTTAATGATATCACTTTCATTCAATCTAAAGGTTTGCTCATTGCATGAACTTTTGCTTGCGATGAACGTGTGTATATATATATATATATATATCAATTTCATAGTTTGCCTATGCATGCACCTGTGCTTTTTCGTGAGCGTGTGTCGCTTCAAATTTAATGACTTGCCACATGCCTACACCTTTGCTCTTTTGCTTTCGTTATATATATCATTAAATGGTTGCATTATATACATGTCACTTTAATGGTGTGCAAATGCTACAGCTTTGCTTTTGTGAAGGTACTGCACCTATAAGCTATCAAAGTATTAAATTGCTTTCACCTCTATTATTTATTAAATTGCTTTCATTTCTATTCTTTTGATGGTGGGCCCGTGCAAGCAACTTTTTCAATGTAGTGTAAAGTACCACCAATGTTACACGCCTTCAACGTAAGACCCGCAAAGCTTGAAATTTCAAATCCACAGATGTGGACCCGTGAGCAATTACTTCAACAAGAATCTAGGCTATTCTACAAGGTGGACCCACAAAGTAATTGTTCCACAGGAACCATTACTTGCTCAAAGTGCGCCAGAACCACCGAGCACCTGTTTAATGGAGTCAAGCTGTCAATTCTCTAAATGGGCCACCCCAAAAGAAGACTGCCAGAAATCAGAAGATTCTAACCGCCCACGAAGGTAGCAATCGCTGAAGAAAATAACCAAACGCCCAAAAGATGCCAACCGCCCCAAGGTGATAGCCACTGAAAGCCTTCAGCCGCCAAGAGGACGATCCTCCCTCAAGTAGATTTGCACTCCTCTCCAGAGCCGCCCAACCACGCATCGCTGAAGCCACCCCTGTGGTCGAGCGCCATTGGCAGTCGCCCACTCCAACAGAGAGCATCACCATTTGTCGGTCTCCCGTCATGCCAGTCATCCACCTTCTTTTCCCGATAGTTCACTGTATCATTCGCCTAAGGACCACAACAGCCCAACAGAGCACCCAAACGCGAGCACCATACTAGCTGCCTCTCAAATTAGAGTCCCAAGTCGCCTTTCATACGTGCTTCTAACCGACCGGATGAGTTATCAGAGGCGAAGAACTAGCAGCTTGGGGCTTGATTTTAAGGTACATTTTTCAATTAGTGACCATTATCTCTACTCTGCAGCTGACAAACAGGCTAGCCGATCAACTTTGCGAGCTTCTCATAATCAACCTTTGGCTTTCTTTCTCTTCAACTGATGCCAAGACTGCCGTTCATGCCAATCGCCCAAAGCACCTCTCAAGTCAATCGCCCAACTGTTTGACAGGAACAATCGCCACTCACTGTTCAATGACTCCACAGGATTGACCATCCTCCGGTCGCCAGCAAGCGAACACCCACAACCCGCACATCCAACAACCAGAACGGAACGACAAATTTGGCGTTCACAAACTCAGTGGCGTTCATATATCTTTTGGGGTTCACGTGTCTTGCTGGGCGTTCACCACACTCCTGGGCATTCATGTGTCTTGTTGGGCGTTCACAACACTCCTTGGCGTTCACCTTTAACCAGGAAACTACTTCCAAAGCAACACATCTACAGCCGCCCTTGGCCTCACCCACACCACCCACGCCGCCAACCATCGGTCGCCAAGATGGCCACCGCCAGCCAGTGACCGCCCAAAGGAGCCATCGGCACCGCCCACTGTTACCGGTCAGCACTCACGCCCCACACAGATCTGCAGCGATACCATCGACTAGCCATCTTCTTTTACCGGTCGCCCTTCTCCTTACCGATCATCAACTACACTGGTCGCCAAACATGCAGATCAACAGTTACCGATCTTGGACTCGTCAGAACCGAACACCATGTCGGTCGCCTCACAGATTTTAAATAGCCAAATGCCAAACGCCCAGCTCACCGTCATGACCTGTCAGGGCTACCACCGATGTCGGTATGTTTCTCGCCTACACCTCATATCTGTTCTCTTGCCGGTCTCTTGAAGAACAGAAGCGCCAGGAGCCACTAAAAGCTATTAAATTTAAGCCGCTGGAAATTCATGAAAGTAACGAGACCCACAACAAAACAAAAACTCGAATGAAAGTCTTCAACATGGTGGTCCCACGCCAAAGAGAAAGAGAAAATTTATTTTTCATCAGAGCTTTTTGCTGCAAACGTGGTGGTGGGGTCCATGCCTTAAAGTGTGAATTCATTTCATATGAATTATTGCCAAAGCAAATGCCATCAGAGATCTTCGTATCAGGTCGCCAACATGAAGTCGCCAACAGGGAGACAAGCTCTTCATCACACCCAACAGGGAGGCCAGCTCTTCATCACGCACAACAGGGAGGCCTGTTTTTCATCACGCCCAATAGGGAGGCTAGCTCTTCATCACGCCCAACAGGGAGGCCTGAATTTCATCACGCCCAACAGGGAGGCCAGCATTTCATCAACAAACTAAAAGTTATCCAATCAACACTTGCATGCTAAGTGCCCAACGACAGTCACATGTCAGGTTTCATTTTCAGCTATAACATGTCGTCATATACATGGTTCTTTTTGTTCATTCTATATCTCTCATTTGATTATAAATTCATATGAGCTGCCTAATAATTAACGGACACAAAGTCCACTTGCAAAGTTTCTACCCTCACACTACAAGGGGGTCACCTACACCCACCGCCCAAGAAGGACTCGATCCGGAATGATCCACCGCCCAATATGTCAAATAGCACCCGCCACAACAACTCTACAAAGAATCAGAATCTGTAAGCGGTCGCGGGACACATCTGTGCAAATCTCAACTCTCAAAGACTATTCTTATCACAAGCCCCTAGTGTGGGACCCGCTAATGGATTAAAAGAAGCTGAATGTGATTGTTTCAACCAAAATTTATGCCTACACCTATTCATTTTTGTTGTGGGGTCCACCACCATAACTTATTGTTTTTGAAATCATCCAAAGGCATTATTATCAAGTGCAGCCACGTGAAGCTTAATTTGAATCAGGAAGTCACTTTTTGTTCAACGTGGGCTTTCTTTTTATTCAACGTGCTAGGAAGCCACTTTTTGGATCAGGAAGTCAAGTGAAACATTATCCAATTAAAATTGGTATTGATAAAGCTACCATCCTCTACATGCCAAGGTGCACACGTCAACCTCAGCAAAACCTCCATAACAAGAAGATCAACATTTATCAAAGTGTCAAAATGTCCTGCGAGACTTACATTATCAGGTTTTATTTTCAAACACCAGGCAACAACATCTCTTCTCAAGCATATATATGTTTCTCTTCTACCGCATCTTTATAAATTTCATATGATTATAAATTTCACATGATTGTAAATTCCATATGAGTTGCTTAAACAATCTACGAAGGCCGGGACGGTTCTCACCCCCGGTAATTATGAAGACCGGGACGGTTCTCACCCCCGGTAATTATGAAGGTTGGGACGGTTCTCACCCCCGGTATACCATGAAGGTCGGGACGGTTCTCACCCCTGGTAATTATGAAGACCGGGACGGTTCTCACCCCCGGTAATTATGAAGGTCGGGACGGTTCTCACCCTCGGTATACCATGAAGGTCGGGATGGTTCTTACCCCCGATAATTATGAAGACCGGGACGGTTCTCACCCCCGGTGATTATGAAGGCCGGGAAGGTTCTCACCCCCGGTACACTATGAAGGCCGAGATGGTTCTCACCCTCGGTAAATAAAGTCCGAGAGGAGCTACCCCTCGGCAAAAGTCCTAGATGGCCGGCGTCTGGCCAACGTCCCATCTAGGCAAATTTTTATCGTCATACACTGCTATACTAGTTGTTGCAGGATTTAAATTGGAGCAACCAGACATCAAAGACCCAAGTCACTGGGCATTATTTATCACCGTGCTTTGTCGTTAAAGAAATGAATATACATATTTATTATCTATGAAGACTCTCAATCTCTTTCTCTCTGCGAACACATTCTCTTCTCGTGAAGCTTTCGTCTACTACATTATTCGTCACCAGTGAGTTTTATTTCTGAAGAAAGGAGCATATATATTTATCATCAGGATCTTCATCACATCTCTCTCTTGAAAAATTATCTTCACCAGAAGCCTCCATCTGCAACGTTATACGGTCAAGACGTCTTTATTTCAGCTGCTAAAATCTCCGGGCTGCTTGGTTCCGCATGGGCGTTATTTATCATACATGCATATCACCAACGAGTTTTATTACTGATGAGAATCTTCATTACCTCTCTCTCTTGGAACATATCATTTGATCCAGAGGCTTTCATCTACTACACCAACAAGATTTATTTCTGAAGAACGGAGCATATATATTTATCATTGAGATCTTCAAGCTTTCATCTACAACATTATTTGATTATTATCAGACGGTCAAGACATTCTTATTCCAGTTGTCAACATCTTCAGGTTATTTGATTCAACATGAGCTCGCCAGCTTACTCTTACAATTTAATTATATACTACTTCAACAACATTTGAAGACTTTCATCAATAACAAGGAGCATCTTTTAGTACAACAAAGTTCAACACAATTGCAAGTCATAACACAAGATTCTCTTGAAGCACTTAAGCATCGCCTACCAGACAATTCATACTCGGTGACAACAAATAGACAAGACATGAAGGCCGGCGTATTAACGATCGGTTACATTATATCCTTCTTAGAACACTGCACACTACAAGCAACCAGCTTAAGCTGCCATACATCTTGGCACCCTTGCTTCGCAAAGCTACCAAGCTGGGGGGCTCCTGTTCTGGATAGCCCACCCACAGGGGCCCAATTGTTAGGCCCAGCCCAAAGAGCCCTCTTCTAGAAGGCATCATAGGATGCCCCCTCTTCCCCATGCACACCAGCTGCCCCTGCACAAAGGCAGGGGTTCAGCATGCCTAGCCTGAAAAGGCTAGGCTGGCTAGGTTGACTAGAGCTCTTGCTCTAAATACCCCCCTCACATTGAGGGAGGGACCTCTTCTTCTCCACTCAGCCTCTACAGCTGTGACTATGGAGAGCCACCTTAGCCACTTCCACACACACCCCCCTTGAGCACATACATGGGAAGCTCTACTAGTGCCTTGGTCTCTACCATTGCTGCTATGGACACCCCTATATCAACATACTTCACCCTTCATGGGAGACATCTATGTACACTATCAGTACAAGATATATCATATAAGTTCGATTCTGAGTACCTCATTCTTCTAATTATGGTACTTCTTATCATGATTAACAATCAAAAATTCGGAAAACAACCTAGAAACCATTCTACCCAGTAAAACTTTAACCAAATAAATTAATTTGTGAAATCATCCATCCCATTCTAATATATAAAAATAAAATACAATCAAGACTCATAAAATTTCCTGATTTGTGAGAAAATTAATGTAACGTAATTCCTTGTGGGCGCGCCTAATTTTCAGAGCAAAACAAAATGCACTGTCAAAAATTGAACCTTGATTATATTCCGTATGTATATTTTTCTGTACACAGCAAACAAAACAGAAAAGTATGCAGATCATCTTTTGTCTATATTTCAACCAGCAGGAGCCGTCATCGTCGTGCCCTTGGAGTTGGAGAAAGAATTTGTGGTACTATGGACCAATGTATCGGGATTTGAGAAATAGGATGCCAAGGTTGAATAATTTATGGGAAAAGTGTGTATCGTTACAAATGATAGAATTTATATCCTTTCACTCTCATAAAAATATGAGACCCACACTTTTATTTTTATTTTTCAATTCTATTTCTTCCTTTATCTATCTCTTTCTCTCTCTTGAAATGACACAACCTTAGGTCCTTTAAAATGACACACACTTTACCCATAATTTATGTGTTGAAGTTTCACATATATGGAGACCCTAGAAATTAGCCAACCAATTTATATCTGTTAATTTCCTTAATTACTCTTAACTTTGACTAATCAGCTATTTCATATGATTTCCACAGTTGAATAAAGTTTACATCACTAACTTTTTCTTCATTACTTTTATTTTTTTTCTGATCTCATATCTCTTAGTTTTCCATAGTTGAATTTTTATCATTTTAAAAAGCTTACTAGCTAGCAGTTTAACTTGTATCAACCATATACGTATGTACGATGGTGAGGCTTTGTTGCAATACTGCCACTACTTCCAAGTCCCGAGTCTAATTATTCGAGTTGTTATGTGAATAAATTGTCAAAAGTAAAAACTAGTTCTTCCTTCCTTGGTTCTATCTGTCGTCAAATTTTGAATATTGACTTTTTCTTCTTTTTTTAACACTTGTCTTTCGTTTTTTTGTTTATTTCATTAATAATATTTGTGGAGCTTGCCAGAGGACAAGCCAGATAAGACCATGAAAATGATATTAATTTTTTCAGGTCGCCAATGTTAATTTGCACTGCAACCATTATTTAATAGAAAACAGAAAACCAGAAAAGAGAGTTCATGTTTTTTCACAACGGGAAACTGACCATTTTGACACGTTTGGACAAAAAATTTACCAGATTGTCATGCCAACAGTAAATTTTGCCAAAATGCCATGCAGCATAATTCGCTACACAGTGTAGCGAATTATGCATGCAAGTAATTCGCTACACAGTGTAGCGAAATATGCCACGTCAGAACCAAAATGCCACGTGTCAAATTTTCAAAAATTCGCGACCTAAGGTAGCGAATTATGCCAAAATGTCAAAATTTGACATGTGGCATTTTTGGTTCTGACGTGGCATATTCGCCACACTGTGTAGCGAATTACTTGCATGCATAATTCGCTATACTGTGTAACGAATTATGCCGCGTGGCATTTTGGTAAAATTTACTGTTGGCGTGGCAGTCTGGTAATTTTTTTTTGTCAAAATGTGACAATTTGGTCACTCTCCCTTTCACAACATAAAGACATTCGAATCTGACGAAGCATGTTAGTTAAATACAGTATTATACGTTCGTTATTTGAGATACAAATATCAAATATTGCTTGAAATGCCGTCCCAATAAGGATATGTATGTTTGAGTCTTTTCTTTCTCGATTTCCATTGACTTTTTGGGAAATAATTTGAGAATGGTTCAGTAGCGTGTCTACTCGAATATGAGATCCCTAGTCAGGGGGTAAACTCCTCGTTACTCGAATATTAATTATGTTAATAGTCCAATCATTTTCAGTTTTATAAAATATATTATACTTTATCTTTGTAACCAAAAACGTAAGTTTTTTTAAATAAGTTTTTCGGAGTGGAAACAGGAATTTTTATACATTTTCAACTGTTAGAATAAAAATTTTGAATTCAAATGTTTATACCTGAGTATTTGATAGCGAAATATCACACCTAATGAAAAGCGTAGCGGAGGATGAATTGCGCTGTTCTACAATAAAATAGTTTATTTAAGTGATATATGTTTTATTCTGTCTAAGTAAAAAAAAATTATTCAAGTCTTTATGAATGTAAAAAAATCTTTCAAGAAAACTAATTTAACTATGATATAAATATTTTTGACTTAAATAAAATTATCTCCTGTGATTTATCAAAGAACAAAAACAAAAAAACAACTATAAGATGCGTCCTCTTCTTTTTTTTATAGAAAATGTGCAGTTATGCACTTATGATATTGATAGCAGATAGACCTCCTTGAGAAGCTCCAAAATGGTTCGACCCATTTGACAAGAGTTTCATTTAAATATTAAATGATAATTATGACATTTGCATCATCTTAGGCTGATCACGTGGCACTGTTAGCATCGCATGCGTTTAAAAAGTCCAAGCATTCTTAAAGCAACTTGCCCAAGATTTAAAAAAAAAAAGGAACCTGCCTGCAGGCCTGCATCCTTTTAAGTCTAAGTCGAAAGTCATTTATCACAAAATTCCAAAATTCAATCAATGTTTTATTAACACAATATATATGGAAAAGATTATTGATATTATATGATTAAAGAATGTTATATGCAGCTAATCTTTTCTTGAATTGAAAGGATTGCCCTGCTTACCTTAGGTGAAAATTTCTTCTAGAAATCAAAAAACCAGGACAGAGAAATTTACTCGCATTTTATAAAGTAATATTTTGCATTAAAAATTTCAAAAAATGATATTTAATTAAAAAGTTGTACTGAGTATACATTGTGGGGTAGCTAATCAGATTCCCCCTTAAAAATATTGAAACACGACTTGGTTTAAAAAGAATGATCAGTTATGTGACCAAAATTGTTTGTTCATATTTATTTAAGAGAAAAAAAATTTCGATGTTACTTTAGATAACTTTATCTAATGTTCATCAAAACGATGTCGTTTTGGGTTGAAAAATTTAAAAATTAGAGTAATAAAGATTATTATAATCATGAAATAAATTAAAATTACAAAAACTCCATGATTTCCGCCTCAAAACGATGTCATTTTGATGAACATTAGATAAAGTTATCTAAAGTAACATCAGAAAAAAAACAAACCATTTATTTAACTTTTAAATCTAACTGTTAAATCTACTCACGCAATGGCTGTTAAATTAGAAATAAAAAAAGCACATCTACTCATGCAATGGCTGTTAAATTGGAAATAAAAAAAGCATGCATACTTTTTTTAATTTTTTTGGGTAAACAAAGACATACATATTTGTTATTTTGTTGCTTTTTTGCTGTTATTTAGGCTATATAGCTAAACAACTTCAATGAGAAAAAAAAATTAAGACAATAATAAATAAAACAGATATATAGAGGGAGAAAAACTAACAAATACTCCTTGCAATGGTACAGTCACACACACTAGGCCGTGTAGGTGTGCTCTTTTAGTCTTTAATTACCAGATTGAGTCGAATTTGACTTTGTTTAAATTTGATATTTTTATCTGTACAATTTCTTCCCTTCAATTTGATCATGACTTTTGTGTGAAGCTTGAGTTATTGGGTTTGATCAGGTGTTAGAACACTCTAAATATGAATAATTCAAAAATAATGTAACTTTCTTAAATTGTACAAAAGTCCAAGGAAATTTCGGGTACAAAATAAATTTATTATTTATCAAGGGACTAAACTTTCTCAATAGAATATAGATACTAAAATACTTACGTTGATGGTACTAAAAAAAAAAAACTTACATTGGTTTTTTTTTAAATTGCAAAAATTCTAATATTAAAATTGGAAATCAATTCAACGTATAAAAATTTAAACTCTCAAAAGACTATTTTTTATTTATTTATAGAAGTATCATCAACTAAAATGGAGATTCGCATGCACCTGAAATTAGGGATATGAAAAAAATCATATGAACCAAACTAAATCATAAACCATATTTTTACTATTTTACAAAGGTTTTAATGTTTTTACATTGAATATAGAAAATTTATCTATATTCATTCTCAAAATGACGTCGTTTTAAATTAAAAATTAAAAAATTATAATGAAAAAAATTATTATAACCTTAAAATAAATTATAATTATAAAAATATCTTGATTTATATACCGTAGGAAAAGCAATCCCAAAATAACTGAATTGTTTAAACGGTTAACTCACACTAGTTTTTCTAAAATAGGCTCCGCAAATATATATGGGTTTTATAAGAGTTATGTCTTAGGAAAAATGATCGTGTTATGTTATAGAGATTCATTTTGTGTACCAGAGTTTTTTTTTTTGCTGCGGGCCCCACAAAATGTTGTGAGTGTAGGAAATTTTTTGTGGTCATATTAAATTGATAAATGATAATTCGGTGAAGTACTAATAACCGAGCTGCTTTTCTCTTTTTATGAACCCAAAATTATCAAATCAGCTGGGTGAATTCCTGTTTTTCCTGAATTTGAAACTCCGTAACTTGTTTTCTACAGCATCCTCGTGGAGGATAAGTCACAAGTGTTACATTGTTTTTTTTACTGTTTAATTCTCATGTTATAGGATAAAAGTATGTCAACTGATATTTTTTTTTTCTCTTTTCTTTTCATATGGGTCCACACTTATATCTCTAGTAATATCATAAACATTAAAAAAAATTATAAACTACAACATTCTACATGAAAGAAAATTATATTCGAGGTAAGAATATTCATGGTGAGCTTAAGGCTATATTTGGTTATTATTTTTAAAAATAGTTTTTTAGTTTTCAGAACAAAAAAATTAAAAAACTTGTTTGGTACAACCTGTTTTGTAAAAAAAAATTTGAAAACTATAACTGTTTTTTTTGCTTTTAGAATCAAATTTAGAAAATATGTCTGAGTTGTTTTTATTTTCTGTTTTGATTTTTAACTTTCAAAAAGAAAAAAATAGAAAATAACTATTTTCATAACTATTTTACAAAATAGTTTTAAGAAAAAAAAATCATAACACAATCAAACAGATCCTAAGGTTCTGTTTGGTTGCTATTTTTAAAATCAATTTTCTAGTTTTCAGAAGAAAAAAACAAAAAGTCTCGTTTCATAAGCCTGTTTTGTAAAAAAAGTTTTAAAAACTATAACTATTTTTTTATTTTTAGAATTAAATTCAGAGAACATGTCTGAGTTATTTTTGTTTTCTATTTTGATTTTTAACTTTCAAAACACAAAGATATAGACAATAACTGTTTCCATAATTATTCTACAAAACAGTTTTAAGAAAAAAAAAAAAAAACCAAAACACTATATATTCTTTTAATTCCTCTATAGTTAACGAAAAATAGAAGTTGAAGAAATTATAGTCGTACTAGAACATATTTTCTTTACTGGGCTAGCTTGGTCAAAATGTGCTATAATGACTTTGACCAATAAATGGACATCAAATCACAATGACGAAAAGGCTTCTAGAAAGATAAAATTAATAAAAATGGCTAGATAACTTTGAATAGGAAGATACCTATGACAGTTACTGTTAGATTTATTGAAGATGAAAATAATTTATTTAATATAATAGATAACTCATTACGGAAAAATCTTTTGTTTTTGTCAGTTGGTTGGGTCTATTGCTTTTTCCTTAAGTAATTGGAGTTGGTTTACAGGTACAACATTATTACAATATTACTTATTATTCCTTTCATTGATGGGAACATAAATATGTGGCATATAATGTACACACTAGACATCATACGACGTGTAAAGTAATTTTCAAGTGATACCAACTCTGAATGTGCTTAACCGAGTAAAATGTTGTTGTGTTTTTTATTTATTATGAAGAAGTTTTTGCTATTTTAAAGTTAGAATAAGTCATTAATTGTAATGAAAATTTACATTGAGATTGCATATTGTCTATTATCTTAAATTCTTATTTTATTTTAAACACTAATCAACATATAATATTACGTATATTTGCCCGTGATATAGATAATGATGGCCGTAAGAGACAATGCACACATAAATATAAAATAATAGTATAGGGTTTGATTTGTTTGGGCACCGTTGGCTTTGGATTTTCTTAAGGTCTTAACATGATACGTATTGAAATAAAGATTACATAATCAATGTTTTGCTTTTGATTGACACGGTCTAATCAAGGAGGGAAAAAAATACCAAGTCAATTTCCTTAAATTTAATCGGAGTTCTTGTTCTCTTATTAAAAAAAATAAATTCTTTTGCATTTTAAACAATAAAGTACTATATATAAATGTTGATGAGAAAATTAATAAATTATATTTCTAATGCGTTATATTAGTATTTATATTTGAAATTTCAAGCCGTTGATTTTTATATCAACTGTTAATAATAGTGTTTTTTTTTTAAATGTTACATTAGTAGCTATTGATTTTGGATATTTGTATGGACTTTATGTTTATCATGTGACATAATCTAATTTCATTTTCCTACACATACATCAAAGTGGTGAGGTTCACATTTTTTTTCTTCTCTTTCATCATTTCATTTTCTCTCTCTAATAATCATAAAACCCTATTTTTATCTTGCTTATTGTGTGAGGCAGGGATAATATTTTACCATGAAGAGTATGTTGATTGTATTTTGTAACATAATAATCATAAAACCCTATTTTAATGCATAAAACTTAAACATTATCGGCATAAAAATAAATTTTAATTAAAAATATTAATATTTTACAAGTTAAAATAAATTATTATCATATATTATTTGTATTTAACTACACGTATTTAAATATATTATAAAAATATCCGAGACAACATATTTAAAGTGTTTAGTGTAAAAATCATGTGTAAATTTTGCTAAAAAAGTTAGTGTACAAATTACACTATTATAATTTTTTCTGCAAATTCAAAGTTTTAAACATAACCGACAGTTAAAATAATTACACATAACTAAAAGATAACTAATCACCACAAAGTTTTTTTTAAAGGTGCCGGTTAAGAATAAGTAGAGAACATTCTTGAGTATATAACTTAGTCAAACTCGTGGCACCATTATTCTAAGGTTCCGTGAAGATATTATAGTCATAGTTTTCTATTAAATTGAAAATTGTTATGTGACACAAGACCGTTGATAACTTTAGTTAGTCGTAGTTTATGTATGTGTCAAATTACTTAATTTTCAGGAATCTTGGGCTCTTGGCCTATACTAAGCTTACTTGCATTTGACCAGGCCCTCAAATACCATTCAAACACTTAAATGAGATGAGAGGGGCAAGTTGCTACCAATATCTCATAAATATATATTTTTTAATATTTTGTTACTTAACTTAATATTTTATTACTTAACTATTAGGGAAACTAATATTAATCAAAGTTTCATTTCACCTTTTGTTTTTTATTTTCATGCTAACTATAACCATATCCCAAAATTAACTTAAAAGAAAGGTTTCATAGCTGTTATTTTTTTCAAAATTTTCCTGCTTGTTTTAACAAAAAAAAAAGTATTTATTATTCTCTTTATGGTTGGACAAAACAAAAATTTAATATTCTCAATGCATCAACTAATGTAGATTCCCAGACTGGTGCTTCCCATCAACAACATGACTGGTGTATAAATCAAGACGAGAAAATTTTAGGGGATAGTTTTTTATTCACAATAATGCATGTTCCAGAAAAAGCGGAGACGTTGTTAAATGGTCATGTGTCAATTAACCCTCTTACTGGCGTTAAGCAAAGGCACACTTTCTATCTATGTTGCCGTGAGCCACACTAGATATCAAAACGACACTTTGATATATTAATTTTAAAATTTATTAAATTTTTAGGACGTTTTGATATTATATAATATTTTTAATTTATATAGTATATATTATATTTAATATTTAATAATTTAACAAAAAAATAAAGAAATTTATAATATCCATTAATTTTGTAAAGAAATATAATATATCCCAAATATTTATATTAAACTCAATAAAATCGTAATCATAATCTAACGAATCTAATTGTTGGAACTCAAAATGCAATGCAATGTAACTTTTAAACTTTTTTTTTTGTCTGTGCAACGAGTATTAGACTATCGGGAAGTGTCGGAGTGTCGAACACGACACGTCAGAATTTTTGAAGTGTCGGTACTTCAAAAATATTTAATAAATAATATTTATTACCGAAAGAATTGGGAATCTTACGAATTTATAAATAATATGTTGAATAATTTACAAAAAATTTTAATTTTCTTTTATTAGCATCATTCGTTTTACAAGTTACAACTCTTAATTTTGCAATAAAATTAAGAGTTATGACACTACTGCCAGCATTGGAATATTTCTCTTGCCGGTCTCTCCCTCTCTCTCTCATTAAACATTTATCATTTGTATATACATTACAAATATTCTATATATAACCCTTTCTAGTTTCTTCATAGCAGAAACTGTGTTACAGTTCAGTGGTGTGTATCATTTTCAAACCTCTCTCATGAGTGGAAAACAGGAGAAAGAGAAGAAAGAAAAGAAGAGGGAAAGATTTGCAGAGAATAGCAATACACAGACTAAAAAAGTGAAAAGGCCTTCCATATATTGAACAGATAATTTTTCTTTTGAGGTCCTTGTTCTGTTCTCTTAATAAGTAACACAGTACATTCAAGTAAGTATTTGCACCTTGCAGCTTCCTGTTCTTTTATTTTTGGTTGATTTCAAATATAGAACAAAAAACTAGTGTTTTCTTTTGTTTACATAGTTGGTTTCAACAGTAATATTTTATTTATTTAAAAAGCTAGATTAGAACCATGCTTTCTACTATTGTTCTGTCTTCCACTGAAACCAAACAAGTTCCTTAGTATGTTTTTGCTCATCTTTGAAATCCACTGCAGAAAAAGGAGAGAAAAAATGGATGGGAATTTAACCAGAAGCATAAGTAGGAGCTTAAGCAGGTCAAGTTGGAGAATGGAGGGAGTGTTTGCAAGTGGCAGGTATTCTCGAAGGACTTCAAATCTTGATGAGGATGAAGAAGCTCTCAAGTGGGCTGCCATAGAAAAATTGCCAACCTATGACAGGCTAAGAACAAGTATTCTCCAAACTTTTGCGGATGGTGATGATCATGCTCATCCAAACAGATTGGAACACAGGGAAGTCGATGTTCGAAGGTTAGATGTCAATGAAAGGCAACAGATTATTGACAAAATCTTCAAGGTTGCTGAAGAAGATAATGAAAAGTACTTAAGGAAATTCAGAAACAGAATTGAAAAGTAAGTTCCATCTTTCATGTATCATGTATGGTCTTCTGCACCTCTTCTAAGATAGTTCACAAACATGTTTGTTAAGTATCTTGGTTGCCTTATATCATTAAAAATATGTAAAAATCAAGTCTTATCCTCAAAATTTTAAATTTAAGGAACACTCTCCATATAAATGACCTTACTTTCTTCTGCTTATTTCAGACCTGCACTATTTGTTTAAAAACTTATCATCAGTTTTAACCGCGTAATTCTTTTGTCCAAAAACTTTAAAATGGTGCTTTTCCCCATTAAAAATATGTAAAATTCAAGTCTTATCCTCAAAATTTTAAATTTAAGGAACACTCTCCATATAAATGACCTTACTTTCTTCTGCTTATTTCAGACCTGCACTATTTTGTTTAAAGCATACATTTTCTTTTTCATGTAACTTATTTATGTTTTCTAAAGAAAATAAAACTGAAGGTTAGCTTATGATACGGATTTGACTTTCCTTCTGGCTAGCAAGCTAAATTGCAACATTTTTTTTATATTCAAGTGTGCACATGACGGTTGATTTGTCATATTAATTGGGTGTCTTTGTTATTTATTCAAAACAAACATCAAGAAATATGGTTTTAAGGAGACTGTAATCAGTACCGTGTAGGTGTAGAGTAAGGGAATTAATAAAGAAATGGAAGGGAATCAAAATATTCAATAATGCATTATTGAAGAGTGAGGGAATAAAAAAAATGGAGTCCTTGTTCAAGTGAACAATAGCAGGCGAAGGAATTAATAAAGAGCTTATTCATATGATTGAAAATTGCTGGCTCCTCTGTGCGGGGCAGAGGAATTAGAACTAACATGGGGGTTACAAGTGAATTAAATATCTTAAAAATTTTAAGTAGCTATGTTATCTTCTACCTTTGTAAATCAAGTACCAAATTTGATACTTAACATAGTTGAAACAGAGTAGATAACGAGTTTAATGCTTACAAGTTAATGTTTTGATGCATGAGATGAAATTGCAGTGGATAATGGTGAGAGAAGCTTATGCAATTGACTATTCTGCAAACAAATTAATGCTCCTAAGTGATATTTACACATGCTTATAGATACACTCTTCTCCAACATATTGTTTCCACACACATGTTTTTATGTAACAATCATTTTTCCACTTGGTTTTCAATTATTCCAATTGCAGGGTTGGTATCCGACTCCCAACAGTAGAAGTGAGGTTTCAAAATTTGACTGTTGAGGCTGATTCCCACGTTGGAAGCAGAGCTCTCCCAACTCTACCAAACGTTGCATTGAACATGTTTGAATCAGCCATCGGCATATGTGGGATTAGTACTGCAAAGAGAACAAAGCTCACAATTCTTAAAAATGTCTCCGGCATTATTAAACCTTCAAGGTATCTTTTTTCGGTCATTCATTAAATGATAAATCACTACAAGTGAGGGAGATATGCGATTTAAATAACGGAAAATCCAATATTTAAAAATGGTATCTAAAATTACCGGAAAAGTAAAAACAAGACCCGATATAATTTGATCATTCTGAACAAATCCAAAATCTTGATAGACAGAACTAATTATTAGTTCCCAACCATGGGTTGAATGGAATCCTATACCTAAATCGGTTAATAAAAGAATAGAAAAACCTACCTACCTCTAAGTTGTCATTATTAGTGTGATTGGAACAATCTTAGTAAAATATTGGAACTTGGAAGGCTAGTTGACCTTATTATATAGATTTATTATTATTGTTATTATTATTAAGGTTAGTATAACCCTTCTTCTTGTTCTGTATAGGATGGCTCTTTTGCTAGGTCCCCCTTCTTCAGGGAAAACGACCCTTTTGCTGGCATTGGCTGGAAAATTGGACAGCAGCTTGAGGGTAGACTCTAAACCTATTATTTTCTTGATTAAACTATTATTAGAAAGAAAATGACAAATATTATTCTCTTTGTATCACGTGGAATTGAATAACAGTGGTAATGTATAAAAGTTATTAAACTATAGGTGTTTGGTTTTGTATGAAACAGGTAAACGGAGAGATCTCTTACAATGGATACAAGCTTAATGAGTTTGTCCCTAGAAAGACTTCAGCGTACATTAGCCAAAATGATGTACATATTGGAGAAATGACCGTAAAAGAGACCTTGGATTTCTCAGCTAGATGCCAAGGAGTTGGGACACGATATGGTAATTTAATCAACATTTTTCAGTAAAACCCTCATCAATTTTTTGTAATGACGGCCAAATAATTTATATATCACATATATTTTTGCATATCCCAACTTTAATTACAAAATATGAATCTAGTAATGAAATTTAATAACCATCATAACAATCTATTAACTCAATCAGTTAACATTTTTGCTTTTTTATTTTTCTTTTAAAAAAAAAATGTTAATGTAGACCTATTAGCCGAGCTTGCTCGAAGGGAAAAGGAAGCTGGTATATTTCCAGAGGCAGAACTTGACCTTTTTATGAAGGTATTACTTATGTACTCTCAATAAATTAAACATTCAATAATTATCTCAACTTGTGTTAATTTATGGAATAGTTCTCACCATCTTCAAAAATTTTAGGCTACGGCAATGGAAGGAACAGAAAGTAGTCTCATTTCTGACTATACTCTCAAAGTAAGTTGTTTCTTTACTCCAAAAACTTACCCTCACCCACTCAAAATATTTTTGGTGTATATCTTTTATCAAATATAGTAAAAATTAACACTTTTATACTACCTTTGACTTTATTATTATTTTCATCCCTATCTTATATTTTTCTATTTTTGATGATGGAGTATGTACTTCCTATATACCGAACATGAGCTTCTCACCCACTCAGCTGAGTGCTTCCATGTTCCAGTGGGCCCAGCATAATGACCGCCTTTATATGTGGATTACCTATGCTAAAGTTATAATTGGTGAAGAACACGATTGGATTTGATTAATTCTAAAGGAAAAATAGTTTTTTTAATAAAAAAATTCAATATATATTTTTTTAAATATTATATTTATAATTTTTTTATATAAATTATTACCAACTATATTAAGTATAACCGGTCATACTATATTTCAATCAAGAAAATATGACTGGTCATATTTAATGTAATTTGTAAAAAAAAAAAAAAATTATAAATGGATACTTCTCATTCTTCTATTTCAAGTGACTTTAAATATAGAGTCCAAATAATTATTGACAATACAGGGCCTAGTGGTTTGATTATGTTATAATAAATCACCTTTTTTATTGCCTGCTGTATGAAACAGATATTGGGTCTTGATATTTGCAAAGATACCATTGTGGGTGATGAGATGCACAGGGGTGTATCTGGTGGCCAAAAGAAGCGTGTAACCACAGGTAAGAACAAACAAAAAAAAACCAAAATCTTTTTTTTTTTTTCTTAAAATTTTTTGGTTCCACATTATTGAGAACATGTTTTTAATTTTTTTTTCTCGCCTAGTATTATTAAGTCAAAACTTTAACCCTATATTTGAATCGGCTTAATTTAATAAACTCATACAGAAATGACAGGTAATGTACGATCACTATATTTTTATTTGGACTAGGTCCTCTTCCTTCCTTCTTTATATACTGAATTTTTAAAACCTTGCTTACTCCATACATAATTTTCATTACCTTGACTTAGCGAATTTCCAATATAAGTCAGCATCTTCATTTAGCAAATGCAGATAAATTAATAAATAAACATATAGTAAAATATTAGAATGTCCAATTTAGATTATAACTAGACAAGGTTGAACTGATATATATACATACAGTGAATTGTCATTAGTTTTTGGGAAAAATGTTTATCATTTCAAAATGATATAACTTATATCATTTCACTCTCACAAATAGGTGGGACCCACACCTTTATATTTTTTGTCCACTATCTCTTCTCATTTATCTATCTCTTTCTCTCCTAAAATGACATATGGGTTTTGATTTTGTAAAGGGGAGATGATTGTTGGGCCCACAAAAACACTGTTCATGGATGAGATATCAACGGGTCTTGATAGCTCCACAACATATCAGATAGTGAAATGCTTCCAGCAGATTGTACATCTCACAGAAGCAACGATCTTCATGTCCCTGCTTCAACCTGCTCCTGAGACGTTCGATCTCTTTGATGATATCATCTTAATATCGGAGGGCCAGATCGTTTATCAGGGCCCACGTGAGCACGTCATCGAATTCTTTGAATCGTGTGGGTTTAGATGCCCTGACAGAAAGGGAACCGCAGATTTCTTGCAGGAGGTATTTGGGCCCTAACATTTTGCTCCTAACCAGTTAATGGGCCTCAATTTTTATAGCCCTTATTTTTGGAAACATGACAATGTCATTAAAAAATAATAATTGTTTTCCATAAAATAATTGTAATAAAAAGGAGATAACTGATTACCAAAAAAAAGGAGATAACTAAAATTGATTTTATAAACCAGAATAGATTAATTTATGGGATTCAGCAACCAGAATATTATTTTAGATTTAGGAAAAAGATTGCTTACCAAAAAAAAAAATTAGGAAAAAGATATAGGTATTTAGTAAAATTACATGATACCAAACAAAAGTAAAATTATTAAATATTCTGCATTTTTTTCCCTAAAATAACATTATTTTGGGTTGCTAACATTTTTCCATTATTTATACGAGAAAAATATTTATCATTTTAAAGAATGCAACTTTATTTCATTTTAAGTGAAACAGTCATATATAGTTATTAGCATTTTGTATTGTTTATCCTTCACAATACTTTATATTTCTCTCTTTTCCTTAATGTTGTGAAGGAGAAAAATGTAAAAGATTACGAATAGGGAAAAATGTTTGTCATTTTAAATGACACAATTTTATGTCATTTTTAATGAAACTACGTCGTTTTGGTGTAATTTTACATTCTCTCTCCTTCATTTTCTTTTTATTTCTAATTTTATAAATTATAAAAAATGACAAAACACACCAAAATAACATAGTTTCATTAAAAATGACACAAAGTTATGTCATTTAAAATCACAAACACTAAACCCTTACAAATATATACCAAAATATGATTGTTTCATTTAAAATTATATAAAAGTGTGTCCTTTAAGAATGACAAATATATTTGGGATTGGTTATTCTACCTACCATTTTTCTGCCTACCTTTGCCTACCACTCTCAAATACTATCAAAATCTCAACTAATTTTCTCTTTCTCTCATCTCTTAATTTTGGTGTTGAAGTGGTAGGCAAGGTAATGTAAAAGATTACCTATCCCAATATTTTTTCCTATTTCTAATCTATATAAACCATAACTATCCAGAATAAGTACGCATTAGATTATTTCTAGTGGTAATTTTCAGGCAAATTATTGTAGAAGAGGTTATTTCAATTTTAAAGTGTATGTCAGACAAATTAGATAAAGGAGGAGAGAGAATTAACAAAAAAAAATAAAGAGGAGAGTTAATTAAGTCAATTTGGAAAAAGAACAAGGATGAGAAAGTAAAAGACAGTTGTTAATGTTATACAGGTTACTTCAAGGAAAGACCAGGAGCAATACTGGGCAAACAGAAGCCAAGGATACCGTTATGTTTCAGTGAACGAGTTTGCAAACAGGTTCAAGCAGTTCCATGTTGGGATGCAGCTTCAGAGTGAGCTCTCAGTGCCATTTGACAAGTCAAGTGGACATAGAGCAGCTCTTGTTTATAAGAAATACACAGTCTCCACAATGGGACTTCTTAAAGCCTGTTGGGACAAGGAATGGCTACTCATCAAGAGGAACTCCTTTGTCTACATATTCAAGACAGTTCAGATTATCATCATTGCTCTCATATCCGCAACTGTGTTCTTTAGGACCAAAATGCATAGAAGAAATGAGGATGACTCAGGTGTTTACATTGGTGCTATTTTGTTTGCCATGATCATGAACATGTTCAATGGCTTTTCTGAGCTGCCACTCACAATTGCAAGACTTCCCGTGTTCTACAAGCACAGAGACCATCTTTTCCATCCTCCTTGGACTTACACACTCCCCAATTTCCTCCTACGGCTACCCATTTCAGTGTTTGAGTCTATTGTTTGGGTGGTTATTACATACTACACCATAGGATTTGCACCTGAAGCCAGCAGGTAACTAACTTCAATTTCCATTTTTCATATTTTGGTTGTGATCTAAACTCATTTTTATGTTTTTCATAAAACTAAGGGCCTGTTTGTAGTTATGTATAAGGCTTGATAGTATAAGCTTATACTATCCGTTATGATATTTTCGGTTGTTTGGTGTGACCATCGTATAGTATAAGCTTATACAGCAGAACCCCTTAATACATCAAAATAATATATAACTTAATCAAGTCGGTAGGATTAGGCCTGATAAGGGGTTGATGTATTAATATTGTTTATAAGTACAATTTCCAAGAACTAATATATCATTTCAATATTAATATATTAAAATAAATTTTTTTAATATATAAATTTTTAAAATATTAGAGGATATTATCTTATACAATACCATACCAAACGTTGGCTAGTATTAAAATTTAATCATGTCTTATACTACCAAGTCTTATACTATCAGGTCTTATACCATGAGGCTTTATTTGTGGCCTAATCAAAACTTACTTTCAGGTTATTCAAGCACTTGTTGCTGGTGTTTCTTGTCCAACAAATGGCAGCTGGTATGTTTAGGGTCATATCAGGAGTTTGTAGGACAATGATTATTGCTAACACTGGTGGAGCCCTCATGCTCCTTCTTGTTTTCTTACTTGGAGGTTTCATCCTTCCTAAACGTAAGTGACTGTTGAAAATTGTCACCAAAATAATATTTGTTCAAAGAAAGTGCTCGCTCACATGGTTGCTTAATACTTAATGTTAACAGGTGACATTCCAAATTGGTGGGAGTGGGCCTACTGGGTTTCGCCACTTTCATATGCTTTCAATGCCTTTTCTGTGAATGAAATGTATGCTCCGAGGTGGAGCAAACCGGCTGTAAGTAGCATTAGAAGATGAAATTGTGATTAAAAGGCTTAACATGAAACTTATTTCTAACTTGGAACTTTTTCCTTGTTTGCAGTCTTCAGATAATTCAACCACATTGGGTTTAGCTACATTGCATAACTTTGATGTTTTTGCTGAAAAACGATGGTACTGGATTGGTGCAGCAGCTCTTCTGGGTTTCGTTATTCTTTACAATGTTCTCTTCACCCTTGCACTTATGTACCTTAATCGTAAGACCTCAAATTCTTAACAAACTTTCTAGTGAATTACCTTCTTTCACTCGCTGTTTAGTGTTCACAAAGCTTTTGTTGACATTGTGTTGTGTTGTATTGTTTGATTCACTAGCTATTGGAAAGAAACAAGCAATTATATCTGAAGAAGAAGCAAGTGAAATGGAGGGTGGAGGAGACTCCAGGGAAGAACCCAGACTTGTAAGGCCAGAGCCCAACAGAGAGTTACCCCTTCGATCATTATCTTCTGCTGATGGAAACAACACAAGTAAATATGAAACTAGACAACTTTTCAACTTCAAATGTGTTAAAAGATATATAAAACCATTAATGTAGCCTCACCCAACAGCTTAAGCTTTCTGGTTGAATTGGTTCTTTACAGAATGATTTAGCTAAAAGTGTACTTTTGTTGATACTTGTGGAGTGTTGCTAATTAAGGTTGTCTTGCACATGAATAACTTCAGGAGAAGTAGCAATGCAGCGAATGAGTAGCCGAGGTATTCCAGGTGGATTAAGAAATGCTGATCCAACGCTTGAGTCAGCCACTGGACTTGCCCCCAAGAGAGGAATGGTTCTACCTTTTCAACCACTTGCAATGTCTTTTGATAGTGTTAATTACTATGTTGACATGCCAGCTGTAAGAACCCCATCACCTTTTCAATTTAACTTTACACCATAAATAATCAATGGTTACCAATGAAGGCAATTTCAACAATGACAGGAAATGAGAGAACAAGGAGTGACAGAAGATAGGCTACAATTGCTTAGGGAAGTAACTGGTGCCTTTAGGCCTGGAGTTCTAACTGCTCTAATGGGAGTTAGTGGAGCTGGAAAGACAACTTTGATGGATGTTTTAGCAGGAAGAAAGACAGGTGGCTACATTGAAGGAGAAGTTAGAATCTCTGGGTTCCCCAAGAATCAAGACACCTTTGCAAGAATTTCTGGATACTGTGAACAAACTGATATCCATTCACCCCAAGTTACTGTCCGAGAATCTTTGATTTATTCTGCTTTCCTTCGGTTACCTAGAGAAGTCAGCAATGAGGAAAAGATGGTAAGAAATAAGCATTATATCTTTTTTCATTCAGCTCCAGATAATGATATATAAAATAGTGAAATTTACATTTCAATTGTTTTGATCTTTTCAGAAATTTGTGGACGAAGTGATGGATTTGGTTGAGCTGAATAATCTCAAGGATGCTATAGTTGGGCTTCCAGGTGTTACAGGGTTGTCAACCGAACAGAGAAAGAGGCTAACAATAGCTGTTGAGCTTGTTGCTAATCCTTCAATCATTTTCATGGATGAACCCACTTCAGGTCTCGATGCAAGAGCAGCAGCCATTGTTATGAGGACAGTTAGAAACACTGTCGACACTGGAAGAACAGTTGTCTGCACAATTCACCAGCCTAGTATTGATATCTTTGAAGCCTTCGATGAGGTACTAAACGAATTTGTTAATCTGGTTATGTCATGTGCTTCTCTTTATCTCCATGGCTCTATGGAAGTTAAATATTTTTCTTGTGAACCAGCTGCTGTTGATGAAGAGAGGAGGGCAAGTGATATACTCAGGACCATTAGGAAGGAATTCACACAAGATCATAGAATATTTTGAGGTATTATAACAAAATGGTTATAGTATTTTGATAAAGTCCTGTATTCAACATCTGATTCAATGTTCACTCCTTGGTCATATAGGCAATACCAGGTGTCCCAAAAATCAAGGATAAGTACAATCCAGCTACATGGATGTTAGAGGTAAGCTCTATAGCAGCTGAAGTTCGGCTTGGAATGGACTTTGCTGAATACCACAAATCATCATCTTTGCATCAGTAAGTCTACAAAGAGCTAGCTAGTATATTGATGTTGTCAAGTGTGTATGCATTTATTTACTGGTTTGAGCTTACATGCGTGCTTATAAGCAGGCGAAACAAAGCTCTTGTAAGAGAGTTAAGTGTACCTCCTCCTGGAGCAACAGATCTGTATTTCACCTCTCAGTTTTCTCAAAACACTTGGGGACAATTCACATCATGTATATGGAAGCAGTGGCTGACATATTGGAGAAGTCCAGATTATAACCTTGTCAGATATTTCTTCACCTTAGCTGCAGCTCTCATGGTGGGGACAGTATTTTGGAAAGTTGGCAAAAAAAGGTTTGGTGCTGCTTCCTATGATCAAATGAAATTGAAATCAAACCCCATTTTCCAACCATTTAGTTCTGGATTTTAGCTATTCTTTTTTTCTTGTCATATTTGTACAGGGATAGTTCAAGCGAGCTGAACATGATTATAGGAGCACTTTATGGTTCTGTCTTTTTTGTTGGTGTTAACAACTGCCAAACTGTTCAACCAGTGGTTGCTATTGAAAGAACAGTATTCTATCGAGAAAGGGCTGCTGGAATGTATTCAGCTTTGCCTTATGCCATTGCACAGGTTAATTTAGAGAACTGTGGTATTATTATATAGTATGTGTTGCTTATTATGCTGACATTAATTGTTGTTTCATTTGAAGGTTATTGTTGAAATACCATACGTGTTTTTTCAAACTATATATTTCGCGTTCATAGTGTATGCTATGGTGAGCTTTGAATGGAAAGTGGAGAAGGTCTTTTGGTTCTTCTTTATCAGCTTTTTCTCCTTCTTGTACTTCACATATTATGGGATGATGACTGTTTCCATTACACCAAACCATCAAGTGGCATCAATCTTTGGAGCAGCATTCTATGGACTCTTCAATCTCTTCTCTGGTTTCTTTATCCCAAGACCGGTGAGTACTATTCTAGTGTTTTGTTTATGGGAAATAATTATCTCATGAACAGATACAAAGTAGTGGGGTCCACAACTTTTTTTTTTTAATTTTTTTTTAAAAAGTAGTGGACCCTACTATCTTGTCTCTTTTACATGAAATAATTATCTCATTCAACATGAGATTAGATCCCTTGTTTATTGTACAAAAGCACATCAATGTAAGAATTTATTCGTCATCTTTACTAACATAATTGCTCTTAACAACATTGTCATTTCAGAAAATTCCTAAATGGTGGGTTTGGTATTATTGGATATGCCCAGTAGCATGGACAGTGTATGGATTAATCGTCTCACAGTATAGAGATGTAACGACAGGCATTAGTGTGCCTGGGAATGATCAACGTGTTCCTATCAAAGAGTTTATTGAAAAACATTATGGGTACAAACCAGACTTCATGGGGCCAGTTGCTGCTGTTTTGGTCGGTTTCACTGCCTTCTTTGCCTTTATATTTGCCTACTGCATCAAAGCACTCAACTTCCAAACAAGATAAAAAAGAAAACAACAGAGAGGCTAAATTAGTGGAAAATGAAGTTCTGCATGTTCTACTAGTGAAAGTGCCTTCTGTGTGTATATAGCTAAGGGCAACAAATTTTATACTTGATGATAGACAACTACGATAATTTTTCTGGCAAGTTTTGAGGATCATTTATTAAATTTAAATCTTGTTGGTCATGTAATTTTTATATTGGTTTGCTCTCTAAGATAATTCATATTGGATTTTTCCTGTGATGGCATTGAACATGAAAAGTACTTTTTGTGGTTTTGCAACTACAGAATGCGTGGATGTTTTATTAGGATCAGGACTAAAAAACTCTTGCACCTTAAATATGTGATAGGTGACTGATTGGGTTGTAGAAACCATTGAGTCAGAACTATTTTGGATAGGTGCAATTGACATGCTTAAATTAAGCTTGAGCCTCAATGAACTTGGGTTAGCCCAATCGATCTAGCAAGCCCTGGTTGAGCCTGGCTGACTACAAAATTCAATCCAACCTAATATCAGCCAAGCCAACTTATTTGCATGATAATGTATTATTTATAAGGTTTAATATTTATCATTTGAGGAAAAAAAAAATCACACTTAATAGAAATAATAAATTAGTGGGATTCATCCACTTTTACGTGAGTATAACATAAAAAAATATTTTAGCAACAAAAGTAAAAATATTTATTCCAGAATTATAACAATTACTTAATATCTTTTTTTCCTTTTTTTGTTTTTGGAAAAAAAATTCTATACATATGGAACGCACTCATGAATTTGTGGTGTAGCATGGCTGGTGGCCCACCCTTCTCACGTTCATTTTCAGGACGCAGCGACCTGAACGTGGTTTATCTTTGCCCGCAAAACTATGAACTATACATTTTAACGGTTCTCACGTTCAGCGTTCCCTTCGTTGGCCAAAATGCTCAAAGATACTCGTTTTCAAGTCACTTTCTTATGACTTTGAAATGGTTGGTTATGTCATGCTTGCTCCTAGAATATTTGTTATGCTATAATCTAATTGATGATTTATTAAGTTTAACTAAAAGTAGGTTAATTTGTGACTTATATAGTTATTAAGTGATTTTAATTTTTTATTTTTTTGGTTGCATTTATGTGTTTCTGAATTAATGTGTCAGTAATAATCAGTGTGGATATAAATTTATCAATTCCAATACAATGATTATGATCACACTGTTATATATTTCAATTTTCTTTTTAAAAAAAAAAAAAAAATAAAAATCATATTTCCATCTTTCAATGAGAATTTTAACCATTTAGCTCCCACCTACCAGCCTACTAGCTACCACCAACGCTTTTCCTTTGGTAAACTGTTTGGGTATACTCTTGCATGACTTTTCAAGAAATAATTTTATTTCGTAGTAAATAGAAATAATTTATTTAAACGACACGTGAAAGGAAATTTCCCTATACACACTTTTGAAGAAATCAGAGAAAGATACCGTATCCATTTTTAAAGAGAGAATTTCGGTCGGTGAGTATTATGAAAAATAATTATTGCACGTTAAACTTTATTATATTATTTTTAATTCGATTAATAATTTTTATTATTATTTAATAAGGTGTTATTAGTATATTATTGATAAATTAAGAATATATTGTTCTACACTAACTATTTTATATAACTTATGAAGTAGTAATAAATTATTATTAATCCGTTTACCAAAAAAAATTATTATTAATATAATAAAAACCGTGTAAAACTTTTTAAAAACAAAACCGTGTAAAACTTTGAAGGCATTGCGATACCATTTCCATTTCGCTATGCCTCTTGAGAAAGAGAAACCTCCACCAGATGCATCTTTTTAAGCGGTGACTGAATAAAGTAAAATATATAATAAATCTTTTGGTTGATTTGGCCTTACCAATAACGCGTTACTTACAACAAGAGAGGGTCGGTAATCGTGTTGTGTCGTCATGGCTTGACGCATGTGTGGGTTTGGTAGCTTTCGGCCCTGCTTCCTAAATGGCCTGAGGATTTGGTTGAAAGGAAACACGTCATTAGTATCAACAGATAAATAATGGTAGCATCCATTAATGGCCTACAAGTTGAGACCTTATTTGGTGGTTGTGGATCATCTTGATCCCTCCTAAAATTGAATAGGAAAGGACACTGAGAGAAAATTTATTAAAAATAGAGAGACTTAAGAGTCAAATAATTTTTCAAAAAAGATAAAGACTATCAATAGTGTTTGTGCTTGTGGAGCACAATAAAAAATTTCCTACAAGTAGGATGTAAATAGGCTAGCACAAAAAATAAATAAGTCATAGACCAACAACACAAAACTCGGTCTACAATGCCTATAGGCCGGTCTATTTATTTAAAAAATATTTATTATATTTAATATATATTCAAAAAATGAAAGTGTATCAAAATAGGAAAAAGAGAAGAAGACTCATTATAAGATTGTCAAAGCTGCAAAAAAATAATTTTTATTGTCATGAATATTATTTAAAAATTTGTGTGTTCTTGTTAAAAAATATTTGAGAATTTTTATAATTTGGATCTTTGTTGATTGTTATCATGAATATTATTTAAAAATTTATGTGTTCTTGTTAAAAAACATTTGAGAATTTTTATAATTTGGATCTTGGTTAAACATTATTTTATAATGAATGAGATTTTTTTTTATTTTAGTTTAATTTACAACTTCGTAGGCCTAAAAGGTCTCATAGGCCATGATAGGTTTTTTTATTTTTTAACAATAGGTCAGACTTAGCTTACAAACTAAGTCTTTGATAGGCTGATAGATAGGTTCAATATATTTTTACGTAAGTTTGAGCAGCCAAAGGCAAAGCCTAACCCGACCTAGCCCATTTAGAAGTTTGCCAAAAACCGGTGGTTAA
Source organism: Gastrolobium villosum (assembly GCA_032173675.1). NCBI lineage: Eukaryota > Viridiplantae > Streptophyta > Magnoliopsida > Fabales > Fabaceae > Gastrolobium > Gastrolobium villosum. Next base: position 48,871 of record JAVKPL010015497.1, on the reverse strand, counting down.
CACAAACCCTTGTTGGCACCGCCACGTTTTCCACTGCAATTAATAAAGTAATATAATTAAATTCGAACCTCAAATGATTTGACTGCTTTAAAGTACATCATTAAATTTATATAGCTGCATTAATTATTCTTGTTACGTTATTTTATAGAAAAAATGTGTATCATTTTGAAGGTCCGAAGAAATTTGTGTCATTTTAAGTGAGAAAAAAAAATAAATCATGAAAAAAAGAAAAGATGAGAAAAAATTTAAATAGGTAGGTCTCATCTCTTTATCAAAGTGAAAAGATATAAGGTATATCATTTAAAATGATAATTTTTTTTCTCTTATTTTATATGTGATGACTATTGACTACTATGTTACTGTATTGTGATCATCAATTATGGGGAGATTCACGTTAGTTTTATGGGTTATATTTATCTTATGTTGTAAAAAAATAGTTATCTCATGTTATAGAAATAAAATTACAAGTGAGATTTACATATAAGAGGAAATAGAAAAAATAAATATGGGATCCACTTTCATTTATATGTGTAAGAAATGTATTTATCTTATGTAATATAAGATAAATATAATCATAATTTTATTATAAGGGAATAGTTTTTCACTTAACATAAGCTTATTTTTCTATATTCATATATTGAATGGTAAGATCCATTTATAATTTTTTTCTCTTATGTCTTGTGTGTGTATATATGAGTGTAGGAAAATAAATTTATCTAATGTGAAGTGAGATTGAGATAGAAAATTCCCTTTATTATATATCTCACATCACGGCAGGAATACTTTTCATCAGCATTAAGGGGCTGTTTGGTACCCTGTATTTTTTTGGATCCCCTGGAAAGTGGTAGTGGGAATAACTTATATCCATGTTTGGTAGAAGGAAAACGTAAAAAATGATCGGGTATAGTTTATTCCCCGGCATCTGTTTTGCACTACCGATCATGGAATTGAGTTCCCAATTGAAACATGGTAATGGTTAGTTCCCAGGTATCAGCTTCTTCACGCGCCATTTGTGAGACTAAAGTACCCTCATACCCTATATTATCATTTGTGCCAAAAATCGATTTGTGGTTAACAGAAATGAGGCGTTCCACGGATTAGGGCATACGAAGAACACATCAACTCGCCTTTGGAGAAGACATCTTCACTATAGAGAAGACATCAACATATTACAGAGGTCTCTGTAGATACCACCACTCAGGTATATACCACGTATCAGCATGACCCTTTTTTTTATGCTGACTTTGTGTTCTTGGTTTTTTAAATTGATGTACTTGTTTTCTTTCTTGTAATTTGTTGATGATGGGTTTGATCGAGTTTGTATTATATTTTTGGTTGTGTTTCTGTTCTTTTAAACTCCAAAGTTGTCAAATGGTTGCATTAAAAAAAATTGACAGTGGATCTGTGGTATTGTTTTTTTTTATGGCCCTTTCTTTTCCTTTTGGCTGACCATAATCTTTGGTTCTGATTGGCCTTTTTTTTAATTTGTTGTCAAATTTAATAATAATGTTCTGGTTTTGTTTTCCCCTCACATGATTTCCGTTTAACAAGAAGTTTGGGGGTATTGCTCTGTTTTTGGTTGTTTGAATGGTGAGTTGTCCTGTAAGCATATGTTTTCAAAAAATTTAGTAGGAAATGGTGTTGCCAAAAATATATGCATTATCAACTTAGAAGCATATGTTTTCAAAGTAGGAAATATACATCTGTACAGAAAGGCTTTTGGTGAACAGAACCCACTTGTATCACCATCAAAGTTAAACTTTGTTGGTTTTATTTTCCTTAATATTGCTAATACAAAAAATCATTATATATATATATTGATTTCATAGATGACATTATTTTGAAGTACATAACATATATTCATTAAAGTTTTTTGTTTGATAATACAAAGCCTACCATATATTTAAAAGAATTGTGTGCTTTATCTTATTTCTTCATCTATTCATTTTGCGTTTCTACTTGGATTCAATCTCCTTGTATTTTGCAGAATGCAACCTTGGTAATATTCCATGGAGAATGTACTCTAACCCTGTTGTTGTGCTATGTAGTTCCACAAAGTAGCTTATTCCTGCTTCGCAACTGTGCCAAATAGACATCTGGCCTTCTTTTGAGGTACGAAATTTTTCAATGTCTTGCCTGATACCATTAAGTTGGGTTTATGTTGTTGAAATATCTGTATTTGGTGTTGGATATGCAGTTACATATGGTACTATATTTGTTTGCAGAGGGGTAAATATATTTCACTACACCTTATCCATTCTAAAGACATATAAATGTAACCCTTTACTTATGACATTTCTTCATACACTAATACTCTTTCTTCTGTCAATGCAGAATCCTAGATTCGTCTCTATATTAGTGTGTTCGTGTTCCACACTAACCATATGTCCTTTTTGAATGATAATTAAGCGTTCACAGCTATAATCAGTAAGCTTGTCTCAATTATGAATAGAAAGAAAAAGAAACTCTTACTTCTATTCTTGTGCTATATGGACTGTTTGAATCAACTTACCTTGATATTAATTAGTATGTGTGGACTATTATTAGCCGATATGGAAAAAAAAAGACGCAATAGGAACAGAGTTACATGGGATTGTTATAAGAGGTCGAGGTTAAGGAAAATAAGTGTCCACCGAATAGTTTACATGAGTGACACAGCTTGTATTGAGAATACCAGGATGGATAGGAATAGTTTTTATAAATTGTGTAACTTACTGAAAACAGTTGGGAGGCTAGAACCAACTAAGCACATGGATGTAGAAGAGCTTGTTGCAATTTTTTTGCACATTTTGGCTCATGATGTGAAGAATAGGATAATTAAAAGACAATTCATTCGGTCCGGTGAAACGATAAGTAGACAGTTTTCTAAGGTTTTAGAGGCTGTTTTACGATGTCATTCTGTTCTACTGAAACGACCCGAGGCTGTCCTGGAAAATTCAACTGATGAGAGGTGGAAATGGTTCAAGGTACTACATTAATATGTTTTTCACTTTACAATGAATCTACGTATAACATATCATTGTCAATTCTTTGACAATACTATTAAATTTTGTGGAGAATTTATAGAATTGTTTAGGAGCATTGGATGGGACACACATAAAGGTGAATCCCCTACAAGCTGATAAGGCTAGATATCGGAGTAGGAAGGGTGAAATAGCCACAAACGTCTTAGGAGTTTGTTCTCAAGATTGTCAATTCATTTATGTATTGCCTGGATGGGAGGGTTCAGCTGCAGACTCAAGGGTTCTCAGGGATGCTATATCCCGTCGGAATGGATTAAGGGTGCCAAAAGGTAATGGAAGATTATGATTTTTTATCATTTTACATATAGTTAGGTTTACATTTTTTATTAACTTGGCACAAAAAAAATTCTTAACCAATATTTTATTTCCAGGATACTATTATTTGTGTGATGCTGGCTACATGAACGGGGAAGGATTTCTGACACCATATAGAGGGCAAAGATATCATCTTAATGAGTGGCGACATGGGTCACAACCAACAACAGCACACGAGTTTTTTAACATGAAACACTCATGTGCTAGGAACGTCATTGAACGATGTTTCGGGTTGTTGAAGGGGCGTTGGGCCATTCTAAGATCAAAATCATTTTATCCGGTTAAAACGCAATGCAGGATTATAATAGCATGTTGCTTGCTCCATAACCATATAAGAAGAGAGATGCCAGTTGACCCTTTAGAAGATAACGCTGAAGTGCACCTCCACGAAACTCCGGATGATCGTCCAGAAGAGCCTATGATAACTCATGTTGAACCCTCCAATGCTTGGACTGCATGGAGGGATGATTTGGCACAACAGATGTTTAACACATGGAGGAGACGTGTTTGAATTGGTTATGCCATTTTTTGAACAACCTTATATGGGTTTGTTTTTTGTATTGTATTAGGGTGGCACACTAAGATGCTTAACAAACCACGGCTTTAATGTAATTATAAGTTGTAGAATGCTTATAGCAGTATGTTAATGTTATGGTATATTATGTTTTGATATATATATTTTGCTGTCATTATTTTCAATATTGTATATTATTTTGTTTCTTTGCATAGATGGACGACGAAAGTCAACAGTCGACGAAGCGCAGCAATCATACGTGGACTGCCGAGGAAGACAAGGCTCTTGTAGAATGTCTACTGGAAGTTGGGTTATTATGGAAGGGTGACAATGGATTTAAGAACGGTTTTGCAAATCATCTTGAGAGGATGTTATGCAGGAAATTACCCGGATGTTCTTTGAAAGCAACCCCTCACATCACATCAAGAATCAAACTGCTGAAACGACACTACAATGCAATTTGCGAGATGACAGGCCCTAATGGAGGAAGTGGATTTGGCTGGAATGATAAGACTAAGTCCATTGATGTTGAAAAGGAAATCTTCAAAGACTGGGTTAAGGTGATTTTTTAATGTTAAAATAGTTGCTGCATTTGTTGTCACTCATATTTATCATGTTAATATATGATGCTTTTGGTTATAGTCAAATATGTTTTTTTTTCAGACTCATCCAAATGCTAGGGGGTTGTACAAAAAACCATTCCCTTTCTTTGATGATTTAGGTCCAATTTTCGGCCGGGATGTTGCTACTGGACAGCATGCGCAGGCCCCTGAAGATGTTGTAGAAGATTTAGACAAAGAGACTCCTACATTCGATGAAACTGTTGATGGTGGACAAGATTTCTATTCCCTCATGGATGACACTATAGATACACAAACTTTTAATCCACTGCCGGATACGGCTACTGAAGAGGTTGTGGCACATTCTCCAGGGTCTACCACAGCTGCTAAAAGGGGGAAGAAACGTGCTAGAAGTGAGGATGCAGTTACTGTTATGGTTGCTGAAACCATGAAAGACCTGACCCATACTTATAGAAATGCGACAGACAAAATGGATAGAATGGTTTCTTGTTTTGAAACTCCAACTCCACCAAGTCCAACTCCACCAGAGCCAACCCCTGTAGATCCTAGAATGTCAATTCTAGATGAACTAAAAAAGATAGAAGGATTGAGTGTCTCACAGAGGGTGAAGGTGGCAATGATATTGGCCAAGGATAAGGACATGATGGATATTTTCATGCAGGGAGATTACGAGGAGAGGTTCTTTGTTGTTGCAACGTTGTTGGAAACTGCTCACTAAACCAAGAAAGTGCCTTTTTTTGGATGTCTATGTACATGTATGGGTGTCTGTGGTCACCCTTTTTGGGTTGTACATGACAGTTGATGTACATACTAAATTAGTAAATTACGTATATGTTAATCTTTTTTGAGGTAAATGTCAAATGGATCCTAATGGAAGACTACTTCATGAAGACATACTATATGGTGTGAAGAGTTTTTTGGATACTTGACAGTAGTTGGCAAACTGAATTTTTTTGAAGGCTGCCTATGTATATAGTGTGTATATGGTGATTATGTGAATCTTGGAAGTGGAGATTAACACAAACTATGTTGTTTTTTGGACATGTGTGTTGAATGGATGAGGTTAGTTTGACAATATTATGTTTTCATTATAAGGTGTATAACTTCCTTTCAAGTTGTAGAATTACTTCACATATTATTTGAAATGCTTGTTCTGTGTCAAGTGCAGGTTTATAACCCGTTATCTCAAGTGCAATGTATGGCAATCCCTGGTAAATATATATGTACAATGATAGATGCAGTGTCGATATGTCATCTGATTAGTCATCTGGTTAGTTACTATTTTATGTTTCAATTTATGGTTATTTTTCAAGTTAGTAAATATTTGTGATGCTTCAGACTTGATGCATTCTTTATTGGAATTATTTCAGGTTCCAAGATGTAACTTTGAAGAATCACATCACTTAAGCCTGTTGCTGATGCTGATGACTAGTTAATGTAGTCAATTGTAGTAGCTTAATAGCATTTCAAACTCTGTTGTAGTACAGACTTGATGCATATGTGGTCTTTGAAGAACTTGTGTTCCATGAATGAATTTCATTTTCTAGAATGAGTTGACAGTTTTCTTATCTTATACCCTTTTTTTCTTTTGCTCCGGTCAGTACATCCAAAACTTGGTATGGAGAGCAATGATATATACAATAGTATATTTCACAAATTCCTGCCATTGAACCGAATTTAAAATTCAGCAACAAAGGTGGTTTATGTAGTAAGAAAGAGCAATTTGAATGATTTAAGTTATCTTCAATTTGGACATGTGGTACACTTAGACAATATTAAAGTATGTATGCAGAAAGCAGAAGATTCCAAGTGAAGCAAACCACATTCAGTTGAGTTGTAATCTTACAGGATTGATACCATTTTTTACTCTTTCATTTGGATAAATGTAAATAGAATGTCAAATCTTTTAATCGGTTGATTTGAAATTCATGCCATAAAACGGTTCATCACTCTAGCTTGCCTTAATATAACATCCAAGAAAAATAAAACAGAATTACATTGCACTAACCCCATTATCATTAAAAAATGGCTGACAAAACCATTGAATTCTTCTAACAATGTAAGTTGACAACGTAATATTCCTACTATTTTTATTTTTTAAATGAATATTCCTATTAATTTGTAACTCTGTTTTTTCATTATTTAAAGGGATCTTTGTCAACGTAGATAAATTATCTACATTGGTTTTGGTTTTGGAATGAAAATAATTTGGTCATTTCATGCTTTCAACCTTCAATCGTGTTCTTTTTAATATTTGTTAGTTATAAAATTTGCCAAGAAGATAAAAACATGTAAGCTCGAGTAATTTATTATTCTATCTTTGTGGGTCCTAGGGAATTAAACTTCACCATTTGAAATGAGTCATATTATTGACTTGTGGACAATTCATTACAACAGAAGCCATTTTCATAACCAGCTTTGCAGCCATTTGCAGTAAAAGTAAATCTGACATCAATATTAAACTTGCATACATATTCCCAATCTCAGACATCATATGTTCCAAATCCTATAAGTCAAGAAATTTTCCCCAATCTGCCTTTTCATCTTCAAAATCATTATGTGTTGGGGTTGTTATGAGGAGCTGATCCTCCTGCATCCAAGGAAGTTGCAGAAACCCATTCTTGTTCTGCATCACCCCATGGATCAGCTGAACCAGCTGATAAAACTTCATACTCCAATTCATCATCACAATCTTCAGAAGACAACTCTAGATAAAAATAAGATCAACCAAAATTAGTGCTTAACCTTTATTCATCATTACTGAAAGTACAATGCTTCAGAGAAGAAAATAACCTTTTTTCTCAGGCAATGTTGGTTCACTTATTCTATCACCACATTTTAATATCATAGCTGTCCACATATGAGCAGAAAGAGCACCATAGAGCCGTTCAACTCCTTGTAAATCACCAACTACAGACAAGCCTGTCAACAACAACAGTTCTTTTATCTCAAAGATCCAATACATGTATGGAAATTGCATAAATGGAAAATATTTGTCTTCAGCATGTATTATAACTCATTAGTATATAAAACTGAGCATTTGTCAAAGCGAACAATCAGAGCAGGTGGAAATGAGTCATATTAGCTCATTACAACAGCTAGAAGAGGATTACATTTGTCAAAATCTGCATTTGAAGCACAAGCCTCAATGAACTCGATGTTGTGATCAGTGCACCATTCAAAGCAGGATCTTCTGATATTCCTTGATGATTCTTCATCCCCCAATATGATATTCCAAGCATAATAATTTTCAACCGAATTACTTTGGTTCAAGAAACATGATTAGCCATATGAGTATTTCCGGCACTTATGATTAGCCATATTCTAGAAGTACAATAAAGGAAGTTAAAATTTACATTACCTTCAAGTCATATTACCTTCAATACTCATATGTGTATAACAAAATAGTACCCAAATTCAATAAACCACACAATTCGTAGGAGCTAAAAACAAAAGAGTTTTGAAATCCCTTATAAATGCCAAAAAGACAAAGACAGAAGGAAGAGAAAAATATTAGTAAAAGTAAATGACAAAAAAAGGTGTTGAATTGGAGGGGTATATAGGATAGGATACTTACAAGGTGGTGTTGGACTGGTTGTGGCAGAACCAGCAAAATCACAGCTACCTTGAACATTCACTTGTTTATGGTAATAGCTACTAAACCCATAGTTAAATTGATCCTTCACAGTGTTTGGGTGGACACAAAATTGGACTGCAACAATTACTTTTCCACAGCACCTTAGACTCCTCGAATTTACATGGTCTCAAGGGTTAGATAGGCTGAGTACAAAACTATTGCATCCATTTTGGTCAGGACTGATAGCTAATTTGTGCTACTTAATTGATCACATGACAACCAAATATTATATATATATATATTACATAACATTGTCAAAAAAAAAAGATTACCACAAATACACATTACTTAACGACCATACATACTGTACATCAAAAGGGTTACCAAAATTACACCTATACATGGCAATACAACTACTTAATGCTCAAAATTAGGTGTACCATTAGCTTACAACTCAACTACATTTTTACATTTTATATGACATGATCCCAACAACAATAACAAGCAAAATTACCACACCATGGAGTACTTTAAGCTGCACCAGCAATGATTCAAATGCCTTATCCTTCTTGTTGCAGTTAACACAAGTGTCGTCATCAAGCCACTCAAAGAAATTACACGCCTCCCTTGTTTTGTAGTTACGACATCCGAAGAACATCCTTCCCGGATTCGTTGGTGTTCGTGACGTGCGCAACACCGCCGCCAATCCACACTTGCACAGCTTCGACAACGATGCCGATGAAGAGGCAGAATGCCCGGATATTTCACTGTTACACCAACCTTTGCCATTGTCATCTCCGCCCATGATTCCTGAATGATTGAATTCCTTCTCTTTGTTTTCGTCTTAATCTCGAAGTTGACACACAACTATGAAAATATCTCCTTCAGGTATGCGTCAGTGGTTTACCATACAAAACAAATAATTCTTAAATTCGACAACAAATAAATGAACTACAAAAATGTGATTCAAATATGTAAACAATATTATTTTGCATCTTCGTTTACTCAGACCCCTGTATCAAATTTTCCCACCATATTCCAACAGTAAAAAACCCATCATACCTCAATGGTAGGAGTTCAAAAACCAAATGTAAACACACACCGACCCACTGTTTTGAGAAGTACCTCGAAGCCGCTCTGTTTTTTTTTTCGATCTTTGTTTTCGACAAGTAACAAAAATTACGTTATGGAATTAGTACCTTTCTAAACCCTAACACTTCACAACTTTCCCCCTTCGTCTGATTAAGTATTCCCCTGCCAAAACAAAATAGACGGTTAAGAGAACAGTAACTCTATTTGGATCCGACATCGTTGCAAAGGAAAGACAAGAGAAAAACTTTGGCCTTTGTTTGTAAATGGAACTTACCAGCAGTATGATCCTACAACGAAGGGGAAATCGCGGTTTAGGTCCAGCAAGATGAAGATTTTCTTGAGCTCAACGTTAGGTTTTTCAACGAAGATGGGTCTCTGTATCATGTTGTTTGTTATAATGTGCCAAATGGTTAGTAATAAAAGTTACTCTTAAGGAGGGTATTTTTGTCAAAATTCATCATATTCCCAGCAATTTTTTATTTTCAACCAAACATCTGTACAGAAAAATTAACTAATATTCCCAGTAATATTTTGACCTACCAAACACATCTTTTGTAAAATACCCAGACACTTTTTATTCCACCCATATTCCAAGTAATCATGATTCCAGGATCCAAAAAAATTTCTCCAATACCAAACGCCCCCAAAGTGTGGGCATCACCAACCTAGCTCAAGTCCCTGCACAATTTTAATGTAAAGACATTCATTTCATGCACAATAGTAGATGACTTAGAAATTATTACTTCCACTTACACAGCAACACAGGACGATTATAATTTATTTTTTTTATCAATATCTTCTTTAATAATCTTACATAAACTTTCTTTTGTTATTTTGCCTCTACTCAAAGTAGGTGAGTTTTAGAATAATCTTTGTCATATTATATCATGATTAAAAATAATAATTAATTAGGTACATTTAATTTTTTTTAGTAGACTAGGTACATTTAATTTAACCTTCCAGAGCCCCCACACTGAGGGCCTTCCAGAGACCCCACACTGACGGCCCGTTTGGTACCAGATTTTTTTTTGGATTATTAGGAAATTGAATTTTTTTAAATTTTTAATTTTTGGATATTATTAGAAACTGAATGTAAAAATTATATTTTTGAAAATTGAGATTTTCGAACAAATAAAAATTTCTCCTCTAGCAAACGCTCCCCGATAGAAATATGGTACATTAGTCTACCATTTTTATTTTGAATTTTATAAAAGTCACGTCATATGAAAAGTGATTATGTTATAGAAATTTATTTTGCGTGTCATAATTTTTATTTTTTTTTGCTTGAAAAGATGCGGGCTCCACAAAATATAGCGCGTATAAAAAAAATTTACGATCATAAACCCTTTTATTTTCTCTCCACAAAATGTTTTTCCTGTGAATTAGTATTTGAAAATGTTGTCAATAACAGTGGAAGAAAAAGACAAGTAACAAGTGCTCATCTTTTTGGCATTTGGTGCCAACAACAATGGAAAATTGTTGTCTTTTAACATTATTTATCCAATATTTTAGTGACCCTTTCTCACAACTTGCTGGTTGCTGAGCCAAAGTAAAGATTTTTTTGTTACATACTCTCTACATTCTGCAATTTTACCTATCCATTATCTACTTTTCTATGTTCTTCTCACCTTTCTCTTCATCATCATCATAATAAAAAAGTTAATCTTTATCACTCTGCACCCACAAATTTTCCCGGAAAACATAACCATTTTGAAAATGCAAGAATCTGAGGAAGAAAATCCTGACCTTCCTCCCAATTCAAAGCCACAGGAGGAACATGGGTTTGCCGTGGATTTTGATATTAACCTGGAAAGTTCATGGCCCTTGGATCATATATCTTTTGTCTCTGATCCCATGTCTCCTTTTCTCTTATCAAACATCTCTGAACAACCTTTTTCTCCTCTCTTGGCCTTTACTGATGTTGAAGATGACAGGCATGTCATGATTGCAGCTTCAGGTTTCTCTTCTCTGATTGCCACAGTTCCTTATTTTGTTGTTTGTATGTTTGGTTGTTGAAATGGAATTTGGAGTTTTTTTTTTCTCAACTTCTTGGTCTTGCTTGATGCACAGTTGACTGTCACTTCAATATCTGGCACTAAACTTGCTTTAATTGATTGGGAGATTTAAGAGGGTCCAGAATTATATTTTGCAATTTTTTTATTTGGAATTTTCTTTGTCTATTTCTTAGCTTAGAGTTTATGTATATTGAAGGAATTTTAACTTCTATTCTTTTTTTTCTTTTTTTTATTTCCCTTACTGTTTGAAGGGCCGGCTTGGCTCAGTGGTAAACATGCTTACCATGATGTCCAAGGTCCCGGCTTCGACTCGGCCTCTCCGCAAAAGCGGGGGTAAGGCTTGATTCTTATGTCCTTCCCCAAACACTCACAAGTGGATATTGAACTGGGTCGGCCCTTTATTTCCCTTACTGTTCTTGAAGCTGTATTTGATTGCTGAAAACTTGATTATAAGGCATAAATGAAATATGGATGGAATTTTGGACCATTAGTTGCAATTTCCTGTGCATTTTCAAATTGAATGAAGCTAGCTACATGTGTTTCTCCTCTGGGTTGAAAGTTCAATAGCTGAACTTCAAGACTGCACATGTTTGCACTCATTTCCTTACACCTTTCTTTGCCTTTCAAGCTATATCATATTTACAGGCCAGTGTTTTGTCTATATTTCCTGCTTTCTTGGGATTTTGAATATTGCCATAACTGTAAGCTGTATGGTGTTTGGAGTATTTTTGAACTTGAAAGTTCTAGATATAATATGATGTTGAGCCCACCATAGTAAAAGTTTTCATAGCCTACTCCAATGCCGTCTGATGCTAAACATGAACTTTGTAGTTTTTGCTGGACCTTCAATTCTTCTGACCAGCAGTTCAAGTGTTTTCAGGTAATACAAATACAGTAACTGAAAATGAAGTTGAAAATGATGACAACAAAAAAATTGTGTCACCCCTTGTAGCTCTACCAACTTTAGAAACCCCATATGGTTATTGTCTAATCAAGGAAAGAATGACACAAGCACTTCGCTACTTCAAAGAGTTGACTGAACAAAATGTCCTGGCACAGATTTGGGCACCTGTGAGGAATGGGAATAGGTATGCACTTACAACTTCAGGACAACCATTTGTTCTTGATCCACATAGCAATGGACTACATCAGTATAGAACGGTTTCCTTGTTGTATATGTTTTCTGTGGATGGGGAGAATAATGAAAAAATGGGACTTCCTGGTCGGGTTTTCCAGCAGAAAATACCAGAATGGACACCCAATGTTCAGTATTATTCTAGTAAAGAGTATCCACGCCTAAATCATGCTCAACATTACAATGTTCGTGGAAGCTTGGCTCTGCCTGTGTTTGAACCTCCAGGGCAATCATGTGTTGCAGTACTGGAGTTGATAATGACTTCACAGAAGATTAACTATGCTCCTGAGGTTGATAAAGTCTGCAAAGCCCTTGAGGTTGGGTTTCTTTTGAACTGTACTATTTATTATAAGCTGCATGCTTTTGTTATGTTTGGTGAGTGCCATGTGATGGTTTATAATATTATTAATATATTGTAAAGAACCAATTCAACCCAAAAGCTTAAGCTGTTGGGTGAGGGCCTTTTTAATGGTTTATATTGTTCTCTAACACACCGTTTCACACGAGAGCCCACTGGACTTAAATGGTGGACAACATACCAACCCACCTACCTGTGCTAATAAATTCCACAAGACTTAATCAATTATTAATTAAATGGGGGCGGTGAGGATCCAACCCATGACACGGAAGCTCTGATACCATGGTAAAAAACCAATTCAACCCAAAAGCTTAAGCTGTTGGATGAGGGCCTTTTTAATGGTTTATATTGTTCTCTAACATATATCCTTAAAGATTAAAAAGCACTTCCATTGAATCCCAACTTGTGAGGATAGGGATGAGGGTTGCCCCCCGTTGCGAATCCTAGTTGTAATAGTACACAGTTTTACCCTTGTATTTTTTGCAAATGGGTTGTTTTCTATATTCAAACCCGTGATCTCTATCACAAAGAAGCAGCTTTTCGGATTTTCCCTCTTAAAATATTGATTTTGAAAAAGTTAATTTCCATGAGATTATTTGACTCTTATTACTAACATGTCAAATAATGTGTATGATTACAAACATTTTAGATTCCTGAGTCACCTGCTGTTAGTTTCCTTGCAGGCAGTTAATTTAAGGAGTTCAGAAATTTCGGAGCATCCATACATTCAGGTGATTTTTTTACTATCATGCGTGATGCATCCCTATCTTGTTTATTTTCTTAAAGATAGGATATTTTTGTTGTTCTGTGACTTCTATCTTACCCCTTTATTGTCACAGATATAACTTGGCAATTCTTTTAAACCAGATTTGCAATGAAGGCCGCCAGAAAGCTTTTGCAGAGATTTTGGAGATATTGACAGTCATGTGTGAAACTCATAATTTACCATTGGCACAAACATGGGTTCCCTGTAGGCATAGGAGTGTTTTGGCCCATGGTGGTGGTCTTAAGAAAAGTTGTTCTAGTTTTGATGGTTGTTGCATGGGGCAAGTTTGCATGTCTACAACTGAGGTAGCATTCTATGTCATAGATGCTCACACATGGGGGTTCCATGAGGCTTGTATTGAGCATCACTTGCAACAAGGTCAAGGGGTTGCTGGGAGGGCGTTTTTGTCCCACAACATGTGCTTCTGTGGAAATATTACCCAATTTTACAAAACTGATTATCCCTTAGTACATTATGCTCTTATGTTTGGGTTAACCAGCTGTTTTGCAATCTGTTTACAAAGCTCTCATACTGGAAATGATGATTATGTATTGGAGTTTTTTTTGCCTCCTATGATCACAGACTTTTATGAACAAAAAACTTTGTTGGGATCCATATTGGCAACAATGAAGCAACATTTCCCGAGTCTTAAGATTGCTGGTGGTGGTGAACTTGATGAGAATGGTTCAATTGAAATTATAGAAGCAATAAATGGAAGAGTTCATTTGAGGCTTGAATCTATTCCAATTACTCCATCAGCTAAATCACCACCTAGACCTGATGCCTCACCAAATATGGGGGTGGGGGTGCCACTAGGAACATCAGAACAGCAAATAATGACATACTTTGATGACATAAATGATGGTGGAAATCTTGGTCAAAATGCTGGTGGAAGCATTGATAAGATCTCTTCCTTGGAAACCAAAATAAAAAAGAAACCCTCAGAAAGAAAACGTGCAAAAGCTGAGAAATCAATTAATCTTGAAGTTTTGCAACGTTATTTCACTGGGAGTCTTAAGGAAGCCGCGAAGAGCCTTGGTGGTATGTTCATTTTCTGATTTAACAGTTACAACTTACAAGCAATTAGTTTGTTTTATAATCTCTATGAAGGTGCAGTTTTCTCTACAATTAGCAATATTTTTGCTCTTATTATATCTAAATGTGCTGCTTTCTGGAAACATGTATTTAGCAAACAATATACTAATCATCCAAAACACAAAAAATGGTTATTGTTTACGGGGAAGGTTATATTCACAAACTTTTTTTCTTAATAACATACAAACTACACTAAGTCTGACTAGTCATACACTCTTGATTGAAGTTTAACTAGTCATACTTAGTGTAGTTTGTAAGAAATTTTTTTTATCAATATAACCCCTCCCATTGTTTATTACTAGTAGCTTTTATTTATTTTATTTTGTAAAATGGAAAAAATGTAGCTACTCAAAGATGTTCTTGGATATATTCTTGCTGTACAGTTTGCCCTACTACAATGAAGCGAATCTGTAGGCAGCATGGGATACCCCGTTGGCCATCTCGAAAGATCAAAAAGGTTAACCATTCATTGTCCAAGCTCAAGTGTGTTATGGAATCAGTCCATGGAGCTGAAGGAGCATTTGATAAATTTGCTGCTGGTTCCTTTACTGAGCCTTGTACTTTAAACAAGTTCAACCACCAAGACTCATTAAGCATTAGGCCATCAGAACCTAAGATGAATGAAAATGATTTGGATGCCTCTAGAGTTTCAGAAACAAACAGAGAGATTGGTATGAAAGATCAATTACTAGGAGCAAGGACACAAAGTCCTGAGAAGGTGATTAATGACAAAGGTGGGTTCACTCAGGAGGTTGGCACTAACAGGTTTAGAATTGGGAGTGGTTCAAATGAAGAAGGCAGTGCAAATGCAAATCCTACTCCTCATGGTTCATGCCATGGTACTCCACCAAATGAAAGTTCCCCTGCAAAAGATGTAATTATAACATGCAACAGTAAGCAATGTCTTGTGTTAGAGTCAACAGTTCAGTTAACTGGTACACTGAACTGTGCAACTGCATACCCTATGCCTAATGTTGTGATAACAGAACCCCAAGAACCATTTGGAGGAATGTTAACTGAGGATGCTGGTAGTTCTAAAGACTTGAGAAATCTGTGTCCTCCTGCAGATGCTGTTTTGAAGGATCAGGTTCTAAAAGCTTGTGGGATTAATCCTCCATGTTCTGATTTGGCTCCTATGCAATGCAAGGATACTCTTAATAACACTTTGACACCTTTTGTAGCTGGGAAAGAGATGAAGCGTGTGACTATTAAGGCAACATATAAAGAAGATATCGTAAGGTTTAGGGTCTCTTTGAACTGTGGCATTGTGGAATTGAGAGAAGAAATTGCCAA
Source organism: Gastrolobium villosum (assembly GCA_032173675.1). Taxonomy (NCBI): domain Eukaryota; kingdom Viridiplantae; phylum Streptophyta; class Magnoliopsida; order Fabales; family Fabaceae; genus Gastrolobium; species Gastrolobium villosum. The sequence continues at coordinate 33,107 of JAVKPL010015497.1, read as the reverse complement.
AAGATTGAAGCTAGAGGTGGGTACATTTTATATCAAGTATCTGGATGATGATCATGAATGGGTTTCGATAGCCTGTGATGCAGACCTGCAGGAGTGCATGGACATTTTAGGATCATTAGGCAGCAACATAATCAGGCTTGTGGTGCATGATACAGTGTCCATTCTTGGAAGCTCATGTGAGAGCTCAGAGGAGTGAGTAGAGGTTGTATGTAGTTTACTTTGTACTCAATCATTCAGATTCTTGTAGTAAGTATTCTCGCAGTAATAGGATGATAGGTTAAAAAACAAAATAAGAATTATGGTTTCATATTGGCTCAAATTGCAATAAACTTACCATAAAATGTAAAGGACTACCACTTTCTAAAATTATTGCTTAGATTCTTTCTTTCTTTTTGATACAGAAGGAAAATCAAGAGTTTTAGCATTTAAAGTGTAATAAAGAGAAATTTTAGTTGTCAATAACTCTTGGGAGCATAATCTTGGAAGTTGGGTTTAATTATTGTTATTTCTATTTCCTAAGCAACATAACTCTTGGGAGTTGGGTTTAGTTAGTGTTATTTCTATTTCCTAAGCAACACAACTCTTGGGAGTTATTTGTCTCTTTGTATTCTCATGCTTTTAGTTATTCTATAAATATAGGATATTTTGTAATGCAAATGGCAGATTTGATGAATGAAAAAAAGTGTGTTGCAAGTGCTTAAACTTGTCTTGAATCTTGTTATCTTTATCTAACCTTGGGTTAGTGGTGAGGCAAGTGAGTTCTTTATCAGTTGGGAGGGTGGCTTAGCCTTTAATCTCAATTGTGGTGGACTCTTATCTATCCCATTTATTTTTACAAAGTGTCTTTTCCCTTTTTCTCATACCCATCACGCATCAACTTGGTATCAGAGCACTAGTTCACATGGAAGACGAAGGTCCAAGGTACAGAACCCGTGAGCAAAATCAGAATATGAGGCGTGACCAACAACTTGCAAATCTTGAAAATCAGATTGAAGAAATGCGCCAAGCTCTTGCTGATCTTGTCCAACGAAATCATCGTGGACGTAGGCGACATTCCAGAAGCACTCATAGCCCCTCCATTCATGATTCTTCTGCTAGTGACTCAAGTGTTTCTTCAAATGAGTCAACACCTCATGATAGAAGAAGGAGAAAATTCCAAGATGACTTTAGAGATGTGAAGGTCGAACCGCCAGAATTTGATGGCAGCTTGAGTCCCGATATTTATTTGGAATGAGTTCGTTCTATTGAGCGAATTTTTGAAGCTAAGGACTTTGATGATGAGAAATGCTTCAAAATTGCAAGCATCAAACTCAAAAAGTATGCATCAATATGGTTTGAGAACTTGAAGATGGAGAGGAACCGAGAAGGCAAGAGAAGGCTCAAATCTTGGGCTAAACTGAAGAGGCTGATGGATAAAAGATTTCTTCCTGCCAGTTACAAACAAGACTTGTATCTCAAAATTGCTTCTCTCAAACAAGAAGATCTGAGCGTTGAAAAGTATATTAGGGAGTATGAGCAACTCCTTATGACTAGTGGCCTTCAAGAAGTTCAGGAACAAAAAATTGCTCGTTTTATTGGCGGGTTAAATACCGATATTGCTGAGAAGGTGGAACTACAACCATTTTGGACTTTTGAAGATGTGTGCAAGTTAGCCATTAAAGTGGAGAAACATTCAAAATCAAAGAAGGTCGAGGAAGCTCCGAAAGAATTTAAAAAGAAATGTTTTAAATGCCAAGGCTATGGCCATTACAAGCTGATTGTCCTAATAGGCGGGTCTTGACACTTAAAGAAATTGAAGAAATTGATCATGAATATGAACAAGGTCCAGTTTGGGATGCTGAACATGATGAAATCCCGGGTGAAGAAGTTATCTTAGAAGCAGACTGAGGGGAGCATCTGCTTATGTTACGAAGAGTCCTCCATGCTAAAGAAGCACCTAAAGAGAAAAGCCAAAGAGAACAAATCTTCTACACAAGGTGCACCATCAAAGGAAGGGTATGTAACTCATTGTGGATAGTGGGAGTTGTGTTAATGTTGCTTCTACATTACTCATTCAGAAGCTTCAATTACCTATCACTCATCACCCTCATCCTTACAAACTACAATGGCTAAGCAAGAATAGTGATGTTAAGGTAACTCAACAAGCCCTTATTCCTCTTTCAATTGGGAATGTTTATAATGACCGAATCTTGTGTGATGTGATCCCTATGGATGCATGTCATATTCTGTTGGGACGTCCTTGGCAATTTGATAAACATGTTGTTCATGATGGTCATAAAAACACTTATTCTCTTGTTGACAATCAAAAGAAAATCACACTTGCACCTTTACCACCAAATGAAATTCATGTGAGTTTATATGGGGAGGGAAACACAAGTGAGAAAAATTCTTATGTGAGTGAAACAGAGGTTGAGCGTTCATTACTTCAAAACAAGCCTATTTTTGCCCTGCTTGTTGTTGAAACATCCATAAGTACAGTTGAGGCCCCTTTACATCCTTTGGTGCAACCTTTGATTGAGAAATTTCAAGATGTGTTTCCGAATGACTTGCCCCGTGGTTTGCCACCAATTAGGGGAATAGAATATCAGATTGACCTCATGCCTGGCGCTCCATTACCAAATAGGGTTGCCTATAGGTGTAATCCTGAAGAAACAAAAGAACTACAAAGACAAGTGAAGGAGTTGATGGCTAGAGGATTTGTTAGAGAAAGTATGAGTCCTTGTTCTGTTCCAGCTTTACTTGTTCCTAAAAAGGATGGTACTATGCATACGTGTGTTGATAGTAAGGCCATAAACAACATCCCCATCAAGTATAGAACGAAGGAAGGAGATGAATGGAAGACTGCATTTAAGACTAAAGGAGGGTTATATGAATGGAGAGGTATGCCCTTTGGGGTTTCTAATGCTCCAAGCACCTTTATGAGACTTGTGAATGAAATTCTTCGTCCTTTCATTGAGAATTTTGTTGTGGTGTGTTTTGATGATATCTTTGTCTATTCCAAGAGTAACGAAGACCATGAGGATTTGAGGACAAATCCCAATCAGGAAGGGGAGGATGATACAGAAGGAAAATCAAGAGTTTTAGCATTTAAAGTGCAATAAAGAGAAATTTTAGTTGTCAATAACTCTTGGGAGCATAATCTTGGAAGTTGGGTTTAATTATTGTTATTTCTATTTCCTAAGCAACATAACTCTTGGGAGTTGGGTTTAGTTAGTGTTATTTCTATTTCCTAAGCAACACAACTCTTGGGAGTTATTTGTCTCTTTGTATTCTCATGCTTTTAGTTATTCTATAAATATAGGATATTTTGTAATGCAAATGGCAGATTTGATGAATGAAAAAAAGTGTGTTGCAAATGCTTAAACTTGTCTTGAATCTTGTTATCTTTATCTAACCTTGGGTTAGTGGTGAGGCAAATGGGTTCTTTATCAATTGGGAGGGTGGCTTAGCCTTTAATCTCAATTGTGGTGGACTCTTATCTATCCCATTTATTTTTACAAAGTGTCTTTTCCCTTTTTCTCATGCCCATCACGCATCACTTTTCTTTAGTGGTACTTAAGAGTTGCCACTTTAACATAAATTGTATTGTTTATGACATTAAAAAATGTCCAGAGTACATGTTGGATGAAGCGAAACTTATTTCGTTGCAAAAAGATATGATTTTGCATCATCAATATCAACAATATTGTTGTGCTTTTCCAGAGTGTTACTGTGCTTTAAAATAAAAAATTCAGCATTTTCAAATAATTCAAAGGGGATGATGGCATTGAACAAAAAGTAACAAACCAAAAATCAGAACAAAAGTAAGGACATTAAAATTAATAGGACAAGTTTCGATTTCACTAGATTGTTCTGTTCAATGATATTAACCAAATTAATAAGGATAATCTCTCCAATGTCAATAAAGATAGAAATGGACACAAATTTTACCTCTCCACAGATCCATTTTATGTCCCTCTAATTTGAAGTGGAGATAGAGGAACAATTTACATTTCCTTTTTCTAGAATTACATAAAGAGCAACTAAACTCTGAGAAGTATCTGTCAACAGAAAAGTTCACATGCGCCAGATGCTAAGATGGTTGATGTAAATTCAAGGCACAAAACTAGGACAAAAATGATGCAGCGTGATTTCTTCATTATATAGAAAGCAAGTGACAGCCCCTGTGAATCTTCTTGTTAAAATTTATACCCAAATTAACCTAGTTTGCAACACTCCCAACACTGCAGCTACTCAGACCTATTTTGTCTTGAATCCTTATAAACGATGCATTTACCAAAGCAACTTTGTATTCTCTAACATCAGAAGCTAATGATTAGCCGTCCAACCAAATCTACAGCAAATAAAACTGTGAATGGAGATATTCACGAATTTTATAGTAATCATCACACAGAGGACCTTCAATAACAACTTGCTGAGTACCAGAACCACCACCCTATTAAAAAAAAGAGTAATCATAATAGATCAGAATCTTGATCGAAAAACTGGACAATCTCAGCTGTATTCGAAAATGATTAATTTTCCTAAAAATGTGCAAAATTAACAAATGTAAAGAAGAAGCACTTGAAGCCACTAGAATTGGTCTAGTGGTGAAGGGTTTAGGTAGTTTGCATGAGGTCGTAAGTTCAAATCTCCGTGCCAGCATTTGTATCAAAAAAAAGAAAAAGAAAAAAAGAAGCACTTGCCTTCTGAGTTGCATCCCCAACCTTCCGAAGAGTTACATATTCACCACATCGCAAAGCCCCAGCAGCAAATTCCACCTATAAAGGTTATCATGTCATGATAAAGGTAAGAAAATTAGAGCAAATTTATAAGGTGAATGAATTATGTATCTGTAACAAACCACACACACACATAAATATATGTGTGTGTATTAGCGCGGGTATTAATTACAATGATCTGCTAGTGAAATGAAATGGAAACCACTCCATGTGCCAACAGACAATCAGAGCAAGGAGGAATTGGTGACTGTAAGTCTATAATTGAAGAATTACCTGAACACCCTTGCTGGAAAGGAACTGCTTGAAATCTGCCAATTTTAAATCACCAACAAGAACAGATTTATGCGGAGGAGGAGCTGCTGCAGAAACGGGGAGCAGCGAAAGCATGTCATTTTCTGTCTTCCCTACTTCAGCATCAACCCAAGATATTTCATAATCTCCCATCTGCAGTTGAGCTTTTTATGTTCATTATTCAATATGATGAATTTCCAACCCAGTAGGAAAAGACTTGGTTGTTATTGTTGTTATTCAATATGATGAAGGGCAGACAAGTATATGAATTGAAGAAGTTCAGACATATCTATTATTTACCTTTTTGAATAGTACATTGCTCATTAGCTTCTCAGATAGTTGAACCTATAACCCGAAAACATGACAGGATTAATTTTGACATCTTGGAAAACTGTTTCCGTAAATGTACAAAACTTCACATCATTGTACCTTATAAGCACATAAATCAGAGGTAACATCAATCGTCTCTTCAATTTGTGGAGAATAGACGTGAGGACAAACATGCTTCAGGCAGTGTTGCTTCAGATGCTCTGTGGCTTCAGCTGACCCATGCACCAAAACCTTCCAGAAAAATCATAAGCATTCATCATCATGTATGATACAAAAACTAGAAAGCAAATGATATTATGATAATATTATAAGTTGGTTCCTCAAACTGAGATAAAAAATCAGAGTAAGCTGGACCACAATACCTAAATACTGCGCAGCAGTTACAAAAAATACATGGACAGATTGCATATATCAGTTATATCATATGCCATATGTATGTCAAATGATTTGGCATATGTCACCTGATTTACAATTCCCTTATACCTAGTTCAGCCTGTGATAGTTTAGGATAAATTCATTTCAGTTCAGTAGGCTGCAAGCATCTTTTAAATTGAGTAAACTATTAAATTAGTCCCTAAAAGATTCTGGCAGGAGCAAATTACTCCGAGGGATTAAGCAGTCCCTTTGTTCTCCACTGTTTTTTCAGTGACTAAAATTTGAGATCCCTAAAGGGATTAATTTTGTATTGTCATCATCTTTTAGAGGGACTAATTTGTAGTGACTTCAAGGACTGCTTTACCCTAGCCAAAATCTTTCTGGGAATAATTTGTATCATAGATTACTCTTTAATTCAGTTTCCCAAATTATCATTCCAGGTAAGTTTGAACTTTTTCTAGACTTCTAGTCAGAAATTATAACTTCAAAAAACTTTAATAACCTTATCTTGGATCTCATTACGATATGTGTAAGTAACTAACTATGAGTCCCTTACTAAAAGAGTAAGGCTGTGATAGTTAGTCTTTATTACAGATTAATTTTGTGAAGTCCAATACATATCCTTCGTTGTGTGGTTTAAACAAATCCTCAAACGAGATGCTTAAAATTCTGGATGCGAAGGTTGTTATTCTCTCCTTAAAATTCATGTGGTTTTTCTCATTTCAATTTTTAAGGCCTAAGGAAAACTTGACCTGACAATAAATTTTCAAAACCCTAGGGTCTGTTTGATTGTGTTCTGATTTTTTTGTTCTTAAAACTATTTTGTAAAATAATTATGAAAACAGTTGTTTTCTATGTTTTTTTCTTTTTGAAAGTTAAAAACCAAAACAAAAAACAAAAACAACTCAGACATGTTCTCTAAATTTGATTCTAAAAACAAAAAAACAGTTACAGTTTTCAAAACATTTTTTACAAAACAGGTCTTACCAAATGAGTTTTTTAGTTTTTTTGTTCTGAAAACTAAAAAACTGTTTTCCAAAACAGAAATCAAACAGAGCCTATTCTCCAGACTTGTCTAAGGTGTTCAACTTCAAATTAAGAAATTACTTTAGCTAGATACAATACCCTACTTACAACAGCCTTCAGTTTCTTCAGATTCCCAATCAACACAAAACTATATTATCCATGTAAGCCTACAATTTACTTATTCCCAGCTCCTTTATCTATCATAACCGTAGCCCGCTAAAATCCTATTTTGTTGCTGCCACTCAAAATGGCAGCCAGAGGGTCAAAGTATTGCTTTGCTTAAAAGAATTGTATGTTACTAAAAAAATTAAAATAAGTTATTTCCAATATCACATGGTTTTTAATATTAGCAAGATATGACTAGCTGAGAGAGACAGTTCCATTCCCAAAATAATGAACTTCCCTCATATAAGTTACAGAAGATTTAGTGATGTACTTCAGTTAATTAAAAAGCAGCAAAGAGATTCATACCAGCTTCAGGGGAGCCACATGAGAGAGAATATTTTTAATGGATCTTCCATCTGAACGGCCTTCGAAGTCCATGTAAACCAATGAACACCGTACTTGCACCTGGACAAATATAATGTCAACCATGTCATATGTAGATTTGGCAGATTTAAGATCCATACAACTATAGTATTGTAAATACTATAATTATTATTGTAAAAAAAAATCACTCCCCATTAAACCCGACTAGTGAGTGTCAGGTGGAGGTAATCCTTGTACGCAGCCTTACCCTTACATAATTGCAAAGAGGCTGTTTCCTGGATTCGAACCCATGACCTTTCAATCATGAAAGAACAGCTTTACCACTGCTCCGGTTCGCCCCCTTTTAATAGAATTATTATTGTAAATATTATAATTATTTATTTGATTATTATTTGCTTATTTGGGCTTGCCCATTAGGTCTTTTGATATCTTTAAATAGAGGATTCTTGTACAGTTATACATACAATTCAATAATATACAAGTCTTTCTTCCAATTTAGTATCAAAGTCTCGGTGTCACGGGTTCAATCCTCACCGCCCCTCATTAATTAACTAATTAAGTCTTACGGAGTTTCTTAGCACAGGTAGGTGGGTCTGTGCATTGTCTATCCTTCAAGCCCAGTGGGCTCTCGTATGAGGAGGCATGTTAGAGATATGTAAAACCATTAATGTAGCCTTACCCAATAGCTTAAGCTTTTGGGTTGAATTGGTTCTTTACATATAGTAATAATCACGACACTTATTACAAACACAAGAAGTGCATCAGTACATCAATAAATAAAAGAAGCTTCCATGTCCCATAAAAATGCTGCTATCAGCCAATCTATTATGTTCTGGAATTGGAGCCAAATTGAGTGGTGAATCACGACTGGATAAAGTTCAAAAAGCAAACACAAAGTTTAGAATTTTAAGAAACCATGAATGTTGTTCAAAGTTCAAACTCTGCAACCAACTACATCCATATCCTTCCTGATATATAGAATTTTCTTATAGGAGAAAAATCAAGATGCCTATGACACAAACTTAGATCAAATACCCAAATCCAAATAAGGAAAAAATAACACATTTGAAGAAAAATTCAGTTATAGGATTAATATGACTGTCAGAAAAACGGACACAGTAGCATCTTTTGTAAAATCCCGAGCAGGTAGACTTAAAATCTCAGTAAATGTAATAAAATTTAATGACATTTAAAAGTACAAAAATGAAAAAGACAATTAAAAAGATTCAACTTGGCGCATCCAATCAATTTCTTAGTACAACAGTAATAAATTGAAACACAATAAATCAATTATTTATAAGAAGCAGAAAAAGAGAGAGATATTGCTGCTTACAGTCCTTTCATCAGATATGACTTTTGATGGCTTTGTATCAAGTATCAAACTAGCAGTACCTTCATCTAGTTTTCCATTTATATCACCTCCTACCTGATAAAAAAAGGAAAAATGATAAACAATTATTATTATTCATAACATAGGGTTGAAGTGCAGATGCCAGCAAAAATCTCCATTCACCAATACCAGAACTCTCACAATCGGATGCGAGAAAATATTTTTCGAATTTAGAAGCAGACTTGTTACATGCCATCTAAATGTCAAGAAAGAGACAATTAAAGACATAGAAGTAACCAAGCCAAATGAAAAATAGACCGTAGCAAGTTATTAAGGTTCCTGTATTACAGCTTTTCCGTAATAAATATCCCTCCTGCTTTTCAATCCATTGATGTTATTGACCTTTATGTTTGGCAAGCTTCCATGTGCTTTCGAATAAGTAAGTTCATTATATTCCATATAACGAACCTTCTAAGTTCTAACTCAACACAAACATGACATAAAAATTAATGCGTCACATTTAATGGTGAAATAAATAATTATGTTGAAGCTAGAAAATATCGAGGTAGATATTCTAAAACGGAACTTACATGCATTGCTGTCAGGTCCATGTCGTCATCCTTAATTACATAATCATCTGGATTTATAACTTCACCAAAATCATCCCACTCTGATGTATTTTCATAATAGGGAAACATTGGGGCAACACTTGTTGAAGGCGGAACAAATCCATCAATAAAAATGTCCCGGTACCCTCCACCTTTTGGACCGGCCACTACAAGAGCAAATCAATTCAATTAAGGGAAAAATTGTAAAAAATAATAAAACATAAAAACTTGTCCAAATTTTTTTTAAGAGATGCATAATAATAGACAAATTACATTGCAATATCACCTTAGCATGTTTATAAAAAGATGATAAATGTTTCAAAGAGGTTGAGTCTCACAATTTGATTCAGTTTGTCTATTACTTTGAAATGGTTGTTTTGTAACAAGAGGCATCAGGTTAAGTTATTTATTCTTTAATTTTAACAATCAGAAGAAGCATGGCTGATAGCACTTCTCAAGACTCTAAACCAGTTGAAGACAAACAGATTCAGTTCTATAATTGTAGAAAGTTTTCAAATATACATGACTCAATTGAGATAGTTAAAGCAGAAAAGCTAAGGATTACAGGAATCTGAAGTGGATAATTCTGTAAGACCTAATTGAATACATTTAACAAGAAAACAGCACCTATTTATACATATCTTTTTCTTAAAGGAAAAGGGAAATACTTAAAAGATAAACTCCAAAATAATCTATATGACTCGTACCTTCTGGTGATAGATGATTATTGCCAGCATCAACAACCATTGGATCACTGGTATTATTATCAGCCCCAAGAGATGCTTTCATTTCTTCCTCTTTCATAAGACTGGCTTTTAAAGCTTCTTCTTTCTTTATTCGATTTTGCTCTTCTTCATAAGCAATTAGCTCTTCCCCAACCAAAGGAACTCGCTTGGACACAGTGACTTTGACAGCTTTTGGAGGCGGATCAGCCTGAAGCATTCGAGCTAGTGTGGCAAACTGTGTTCAAGATATGAGGATGAACCGAAACATAAGATAGCAAAAAATAAGAAATTAAGTAGTTAAAGAAAACACATTTTGGATAAAAATACGTTACATGATCTATGATCCTTTTGCCATTTTCATTGCGCAATAAAAGTTAAACAAAATCTCAAGCATCACTAGCACTATGATAAAGCATTGTTTTATAAAAATGAACTTGAAACATTATTCTGCAAGGCTAATATGAGAAAAGATACAACATGTTAAAATTTAAAACACACAGTGATAATAAAAAGATAGAAGATGGGAAAGAAGTAGTATTTCCGTGGACGCGCGTGTGTGGTTGAATAGATTTTGTATAAGATGAAAAGACTGTTGTTGTTGTGGAGATAATAGGGGTAGAGACCAGGGTTTTTTCAATTTGTATATTACAACATAAAGATATATCCAAATGGTTACAAAGACAGGGAAGTGTTGATCACGTGTGTGATATTAGCAAAACTAAAATCATTTCAAGACAATAAAGAGAGAGGGCTGGAAGGACCCGAGGTATTACATGACAATTACAAAAAAGTTAGAACTAAACTCAAAGTGCTATCCTAAATTCCTAATGGCCAATGCAAGAAGCTCCATTCCAAAAGTTAGCTAGTATTTGCTGCTATTAATACCTAATTCTCCTTCAAAGCAATTTTTTTTTGCTGATGCCATAAAAAACTGATTTCATTTGAAACAAAAGGATATATATATATATGAGTAGCTGATACTAGATGTCCAAACATATATGTCAAGATCGACATTGAAACCTCAAATGTAATCAAAAATCACATAGATAAGATTCGTAAGAACCAAATTCCTTCACCCAAAGGGCACTGAATAGTGAACTGTTTTGAGGACCAGAAGGAGTAAGCGGATAACAGATGGTAAATTAATGTAATATAAAATCAAGGACAAGGCCAAAAACGAACATTTTTCATAAGTCATGCCAAAAGTTGGAGTGATTTAAAAAAAAAAAAAAGGTTGTCTAGGGCAGTGGTTTAGAAATAATGGACACATTGTCATTAAATTGATTTAGAAATTACAAACACCTTATAAACATTGCTTTATATTTACAAGTAAAAGGAGCAGTGTCAAAGAAGGTCTTGCATACATTGTTACATGCAAAAGAGAATACTGTATAAAGCACATCAGAAACCAGCAACTGCAAACATAAACACAATTTTCTTATCTCATTATTTTAATCTTAAATGCCTCAGAAAAAACAAACAATTTTAGTATTGATATTTGAAATACAAAGGCAACTGTGATGTCTCAGCAGACGTAAACTAGAGAAACCCAGTCATAGCTTATAGTGATACACATGAATACTGAAACACATCAATAAAGTCAAAAGAAAATTCCATAAAGAATATACCTGGCCTCTTTCAGTAAAAAGCACGAGATTTTTGACATCATTGGCCCACTCAACAAATATATCATGAGAAAAACCTGCTTCCAGACTTGCCATGGATGTGAGAACAACCTATACAAGATACATGTGTCAGGGTCAGTAAGGAAGTTAGTCTGCTGAAAAATAAGCATACAAATTATTCAACCTTTGGACCATCTGGAGCATTGTCAAGCTCAGTCTTGTTAACGAGAAGTGTGACATACCTGCAGGTACAAGCATTAAAGTCTAGTTTTAGACATAAGATAACATTTGCAAAGCTCATTTTCAAATGTGAAACCTATAGGTTTTCAAAGCTCATTTTCCACTCATGATAGAACAAAACCTTCTTTTGCATATCACAAGAAACACGAAGTAATTGTAGGTTTAAAATGCCAAGCAGAAAGATGTTATAGCGTCCCAGAGAACCCCAAAAAAATAACACACGAATATCTTACTCCAAAAGTAAGTTAAGGAAGAGCCCACTTACCTCAAAAGAAATATATTTTCACGAGTTTGTTCAAAGGATTTTGCTATGGAATCACTCATCCACTCAAGGAAACTCTTTACATAATCAATTGTGCTGGATGCAACATATGTAAGAAAGTATATAGGGTAGATCAAGTTTTCATCAGTCCAATACTGCAAATACCAAGATATGATGTTAACTCATGCATATAGATTCAGGCCAAAAAGGAAAAAAGAGAGTAAAAGCACATCTCCTGTACTGACCGATTCCAACATCAGAATAAGTTCCAACACTCGTCCAGCAGTGTCAACGGGTAGCAATACATTGCCACCTGACCTTAAAGTCTTCTTTAAGATATCTAAATATTTAACAAGATATTTGATCAGAATAACACAAGCACATAAATCCAAAACTGTTTTCTTCATTTCATGGTCAAAAATTTTTAGAACATGCTTTCTCATCTGTGAATGAACTGGGAATACAAAAATATTTCATTTTTCTCCAAACAGCAATTTGAGAAAACAAAAAAATGAGTAAGTCCATCTTGTTTTGTCACAGTGCTGTAATCACAAAATTAAAAACTTAGTTACCTCCAAATTCTTTGTCCTTTTGACGTCTGTAAGGCTGGTTGTTCAAAGCATTGTAAGCATCAGTTATTAGAACAGCTGGCCGCACAAAAGAACCTAGAACGGTTCCATTCAAATGCCTAAAAAAATTAGATTGATAAGTAGCTTCCTTTTTGTACTCTAAAGATATATAGATCAAATTTAACCATGGGCCACTACAAGAAAGATTTACCTTTCTTTCCGATGATTAAAATCAACAGCATATATGACATCCTCCCCATCCTTTGTAATTTTCCATATAGTACCTCCCAACATATGTCCAGCAACATGAGGTGCAATCACAATTCCTTCTCCCTTGCCTAGCAGTGGTTAAAATGTTATTAAGGGAAACACACACACAGAGAGAGAAAATAAGGTGCAACATGGAAGTACATCAGAATCAGATATACTCAATCAAAGACTAGACAATATTGATCCACAATGTTACTTTAGGGGTGGCCATGCCCTATTTCAAAAAGTGTTGATAATTTTTTTATCATACATCAAAAGCTTAATCTTTTATGTATTGATAATGCATGCTTAAGTTTCACACCATCAATCATATTAATCAACCATATCATTCTAATTTCTATGACATTCATAAATATTTCATATAGAGCAAACTGTTTAGATACTATAAATTATGTGCAACTGCAAAAGTGTGATAACTTTTTTTCTGAAATTAAAATTTTATATTAAAAGGATACTTTGAATTAGTGGATTCAAATAATTACAACGTTTATTTCAAAGCTCCAAAGTATTTAAAATTGAAGTATGTCTATAAATAATGTAATTTTCAAATTGAGTCTTCTTCTCCTCAAAAAAAATTTATATTGCATACATAAATAATTCTAGACACTGGACCATGATGATATGTGAAGTTGTTTTCATTCAGGGACCTTTCCCATTACCAAATAAACATGAAAGGTGAAAAAATATATTTTCACTATGTAGCACGGTAAACATAAAAATTAGACTAAAATGTAAATAACACCTTCAACATTGACCCTCTAGGAAATAACCCAACATGGCTTCAATATTGGCAATTAACCCGCTAATCTTTCAACATGACACAAATAGCCCTTTTTAACTTGGCCTCCCCAAAAAAGTGTTTTTGGCTACCCTTTGAGAAATATCCTAGCTTCACCCATGTCATATTGAGAGCTGCTTCCCAAATGAAGGATTTGTGTTTAGACTTTAGAGGGAACTTTGGGTTTTCTAGTAAGCTTTACAGAAATGTCAGCAGAAGAAGAGAATTTCATTAAAATAAAAAAGAGGTTTGAATGGGAGTAAGGGTTCAGAAACTCACCTATATTTGTACACAGAGAAAGGGGGCTGCCGGAAGGGGGGGATATGATGGAGGTAAAAGAGTGAAACGAAATAAGATGCATGGTACTACATTCTAATAATTATTCAAATGCCTACCTGAGAGATGATGATTCTGAGAGTATGTTAGCCTAGTTACACTTTGGAAAGCAGAATCAATATCATCTAGCGTGAACAGATCAAACTCTGATACTTGCTGCAAAAGAATGAGATAACTCAAACTAACCATTTGGCCATATAACGTATACATTTTCGAAATTCTAGTCAGTTATTAAATGGCCAAGCTTACATACAAGGACATGAGAGATCCGGTAGCCTATAAACCAAGACGCAGAAAAGCATGTTTCTCCCAATAGTAAAACTAAACAAAACCAGAATGGAATTTCACCTTTCGTGAGAAAAACTGGTCATACATAGTGAGAAGGCCCAATCTGTACACAGGCTCAGTTGAATAAACCGGGGCAGAGAGTCCAAGCTGCTTCATGGCATATGGAAGGGCACCAAGGTGAAGTGTATCCGAATGCGAAAGCAAGACAGCATCTACAGTTGATGCTACCCTACATGCCAGGCACACAACCTTAATAAGAAATCAAAGTAATAAAACACAAACATAATAAAAACATCAATTCCATCATCATTTACAATTATATCCCCCTCGTAAATCGCATGAACTTATAATGCATTGTAAATCGCATGAACTTATAATGCATTGTAAATCGCATGAACCCAACATGCTTCTTCTTCCACTGCCTCTCAACAAGAAGCAAGGAAAAGGACCTCATAATCATTGTCTTCCCCGTTACAACCCCAGTATATCACTAATCAACACTTAGGAGCTGAAAATCACATCATAATATGAATATAAAACAAGGAGGGGTTAGAAACAAAGATACCCACATGAAATAACTCAATCTTTTCTAGTTCACCTAAGAGTGAAGGTCCTACAAATACAGCAGAAACATAAAAGGGTGGTTTTTTTTAGTGGTGGAAGGTACCCATCTGGAAAAAAGAAGAAAAAAAGAAAAAGGAATGAACCTGGCGAGGGGGTGAAGGAGGGAAGGGTCGAAGTGATCGTTCCAGCCACAATCGATGAGGAAGTTGAAGCCATCAATGGAGACTAGGTAAGAAAGAGGGTTCTCGTTGTACACTCCACACAGTGGCGTTATCTGCACTGATGTTCCCATTTCGATGTCTCTGCATATGCTTCTACACCAACGACTATAGCTCTCTACTGCGTATCTATCAAACACGAACCAAGAGAGAGGGGTAATTGGTGATTTTTATTTTCCTTGTTAGCAAATAATATAATTTTAAACTTAACTAAAAAATACACAATGTTTGGTTTTATTGATGGATATATATATATATATATATATATATATATATATATATATATATATGTATATATATAGGGTTTAGCGGATGTAAAGTGACTGCACCTAAGGATTGGTGCAGTCATATAAAACTACGTCATTTTATAATGTAAAAACATTAAATATGGGAAATAATAACCATACAAAGGTGGAAATAAATGTAAAACATTAAATATGAGAAATCATAACCATACAAAGTTGGAAATAAATATAATATTTTTATTTTTTACAATTAATTTTAAATGCGAACTTCCTTTATCCCACCCAAAACGACGTAGTTTTTAGGTGACTGCACCAACGCTTATATACAGTCACATTACAAATCATTTTCTCATATATATATATATATATATATATATATATATTATGTTGTAGGAAAATTGTAACACTCTCATAAAAAATGATGACCCGTTATACCAAAAAAAAAATAATAATAATCATGATGACCTACCTTGTTTTCTTTTTTTTTTTCTTTTTCTTTTTCTTTTTGAGTGGGACCCATATGAAATGTATTAGAGTAACATGACATTAAGGTTTTCAAAAAAAAAAAAAAAGAGTAACATGACATTAAAGTTTCACATGACATATATAAAACCCTTAAATATATAAAACCCTTAAGGGTTTTATAAGAGTTATATTGTAGGAAAAATGATTATGTTATGTTATAGAGATTTGTTTTGCGTGCTGGGATTTTTTTTTTGCTGCGGGCCCCATAAAATATTGTGTGTGTAAGAAATTTTTTGTGATCATGTTAAATTATAGATGATAAAACCTTTAATTAATATAGTCAACTTTTTAACTAGTCATGTATGATAATTTGGGCTAGGATTTTCAATTCATCAGTTCATTTCAAGGGTGGTCAAAATAGATTTAACCCTTTTATTTAGTTGTGTTTTGGGCTTTTAAGCCCTTTATTTCACCCAAAAAAAAATAGATTTAACCCATCATGGGGTGAATTGATCTTTTAGGTTACATTTTTTTTAATTTTTTAAAAAATATATTAATAAAGACATTTTTTACATATATTTTATTTTTATTTGATATATTTTACATTTATGAAAATTTGGTTTTAAAAATATTTCAAATTTTGGATATATAAGTAGCTTGGCAAAAGAGAAAAATTCTAACCTGTTTTCAAAAACGAAACTGGACAGAATGGTTTACCAATTTTGTCACATTGGATTAGGATTTAGGTATCTTTTGAACTTATGTTTTCTATCAGTTTTGTTGGATCTTGAGCCAGATTTCTTTTGCATACAGTGGTACTACTTGTAGTGCATTGTGACTTATTATAGACTATGAACGGTTATTAATTAACTCCAAATAAAAATTCTAACATTGTTATTATGATATTTTCGGTGGAGATGATGTATATGCCTAACGTACATAATACCGGATGGTATGCGCTCAGAGATGATGTATATGCCTAACGTACTAGGCTGTACGCCGAGGTCCCAATCACTGCGCTCCAGCAATAGGCTTTATAACCAGGGGGTGGTGTGTGCACAATGAGTGGAATAAGCAAGGCCATTCAGAGGTGTGTACCTGGGATGTCTGAGCTCTTATTTATAGGGGTACCTGGCTCGGTTGCTGAGCTCCTATTGTTGAGATTCCGTCCGACTTAGTCGGCCTCAACTAGTTTGTTTCAGTCAGTTGAGATTTGGCAGTATCTTTTGACGAGATATTGTAGGACGGCGGTTGAGCGGAGCTTCATCCGTAACAGTTGCCCCCCAGCTTGGGATTCCGTAAGTCGGAATGCCGAGATGCTCTGGATTAATTGGTCATTCTTAACCTTGCCATTTATTCCCCATGTGTTAACTATGTCGGAGGTCGTAACTCCATTCGAATCTTATGATTTTCGATCAAATTGGTGAGGTCAGCGGATTTTGAATGTCGGAACCCTTGACATGACCTTTCAGCTTTCTGACCTTTCGTTTTATTACCACTTTCTGTCCTTTCGTCTTACTCCTACAGTGACGGTTATAACAGGACACATGCACTCCCTTTACTGGCAGTCCTGCGCATTGGGCAGGGAGCACTACGCTGAGCCTAGGATAGGCCATGATTGAGATCATTAAATGCAGGTAGGAAACGCAGGGTGTGCAGGGCGTGCAGGGTGTGCAGGGCGGTGAAAATCCCCTTTTGCCCCTGATGCCCCAGACGCTTGGAAGACCACCCTTTGGCCTTCCACCTCCTTCAGCTCTATATATTTGTCTCAGTTCACCACTATCCCTCCTTTCTTACTTCCTGCTCTCATACGCGTCTCATAGGGTTTTCTGCGTATTTCTCCTATTGTCCAAGTGTTCTTCATTCGCATTTCTTCTACTCAGTTTTCCACTAGGTAATTTTCTTTTTCCCTTGTAGATTTCTATTTGCTCTTTTTCTGGTTGTTCGTTTTCTAGTTGGTAAGGAGTGTTTCCTGTCTTACCCACTTTTCAAGTGGGTAATGGACACTCCTGGTAGTTCTAGTGGCCGAAATGGTAATAGAGAGGTGTCTGAGGAGATGATAGGTAGGTTGCCACGGTCTGTTCAGTACTGGTTTTACGGCAGAGAGTATTCCGAAGAGGAGAGGCTCCAGCAGCTTCTCCGAAGTCACCGAGGAGGTCGTCAGACCTCCAGAGGTGCTCGTGGTAGGAGAGGTAGAGGTCGGAGGGGACGCAGGGGTGAACACACCCAACCGTATTTTACTAGAGGTGCGTCGTCCTCGATTCCTCAAGCTTCAATTTCTAGATCGAGTTCCTTTTCTGAACCAGTTCCTTTGTCCTTTATTCTTCCTCCTCCACCGTTTGGACAAGGTTCGGGGTCTGTTTTAGATCGGATCCCACCTTTCCAGTTGAGTAATAGTTCTTCCAGTATTTCTTTATCCGAGCTGGGTTTTCCCAAATCGGAAATCCCTTCCAATTTTGATGACTCGGCATCCAGTCAGGTGCCCTTCGTCGATCTCCTTAGTAGTTCTGATGACTCTATCCCTTTTTCTTGGAGTCCAGGCCCGTTACCATCTGATTTAGATGATTCTGGGTCAAGTCAGGTTGATTATATTTCTGATCCAACTCCTTCGTGTTCCAGGGACCTGACAATGGACAATTCTGATGTCGATGAATGGGTTCTTCTAGAAATCCTTCATATGCGGTCCGTAATGACTCCAGCCGACGTCTCCCAACTTCCTCTCGGGAATCCTGAGGGGGTCGACCTTCTTCCACCGGGTGATTTTCCGGTGTGCGCAGGCCCCATATCGGATGAGCCCTGCTTCTTCTTTTTCTATCGGGATCTGGTCACTAAGGTCGGAATTCGGCTTCCGTTCACAGACTTCCAAATGGTCGTGCTGCGTCGGATTCGAGTAGCGCCCTCCCAACTTCACCCAAACTCATGGGCTTTTATCCGTGGTTTTGAGCAATTGTGCTCTTACCTCTTCCTTCCCTGTACAGTCTCCCTTTTTTATTTCTTTTTTGATGTTTATACGGCTTGGAGTGGTGCCGAGTTAAAAGAAAGGAAAGGGTGGGTTACCTACCGAGGTACCCCTGGTAGGGGACTTTTCATCCCTTACTCTCAGTCCTTTAAAGGCTTCAAGAATGCCTATTTTAAAGTGGCTTCTCGTCCTGATTCCCTCCCCTGGTTTGGTAAGGAGCTGCTGGATGATGGGAACCTATTATGCCACTTCGAGTTGTATTGGACGCGAAAACACTACCGACGTCGTCCAAAACACTACGCCACTCCCCTGTCCGCGCTTTCCAGAGATGAGAGGTTCGCGGTGCGAATTTTAATCGAGTATACTGACGATTACGGCGTCATCGACATAAGTCGGATAGTAAATAAGTTTGGAGATGATGCTATTTATGAGTTTGGTATGTATGTCAAGTTTTTTTGTTTACTTTTGACAATTCTCTTTTTTGTACTCTTTGACAATGCTCTTTCTGATTTTCAGTTGGCATGACGTCGGCTGAATATAAGAAGTATCTACCCAAACGAACTGGCAAGGGCAAGTCGCGAGAGGCTGCCCCTCTTGAACCTGAAGCGTCGAAGCGACGACGGGTAGACATTATCTTGGGGGAGGACCCTCCTGCTGACGAGGTGGTTCCTATTAAGATTTCCCCCCCTTCGCCAAGTCCAGCTGCTGTTCCTGCTTCCCAGGGGACCCTCCTTAGTTTGGAGCAAGGGGAGCTATGGAGGTCAGGTGTTTCTGACCGCCTCAGGGCGGCTTTGAAACCCCCTCCTAGTCTCTTTCTAAATTCTGGCCTGACTTCTACTGTAAGGGCCATGCTGAAGCGGATGGAGGAGGATGCCTTGAAGACGACCTCATTGATCCAAATATTTCAAGACCTCCTCCAGAATCTGGACCAGGCTAATGCGGCCAAGTCGTCCCTTACTGCTAAGGTCGTGGAGTTATAGCAATCTAAGTCCGCCCTGGAGGTTAAATTTGGGGAGCTGCAGAAGGAGGCGGACATGGCAAGGGAGAATCTACGTTTGGCCAACTCTAAGGTCGGTGAGCTGAGCGCCGAGAAAGAAGCCTTTATCAAGTCTCTAGGAGATAAGGACGTCCAACTTCAGGCACTTCAGACTCAGCTCGATCAAAAGACTGCCGATTTCGAGGAGGCCAGGAACGTGGTAGTTAATGCGGTCGTCCAGGCTTTTGACAACGCCATTGCTCAGGCCCGAGTTCTTAACCCAGGGCTTATCGAAGCTGGAATGGACGTGTCTTACGAAGTAAAGGACGACGTCATTGTTCCGGGGTCTCCTGGTTCCTAGGAGGAGGCCGAGGCTGGGACCCCTTAATTTCAATTTTTGTAATATTTTGTAACCATTGCCGTGTTCGGCTCGGCTTTTATTATTATAAACAAACTTTTGGTTAATCCGAGCTTGTCAAATTATACCACATTGGTCTCGTCTTTATTTACCTTTACGGCTTGCGAGTCACTGATGGCCGATCTAAAAAATGTTAATTTCTTTTCAAAGGTTCATTTCTTTAACGATCGTGACATACATGTCGGAATCATAAATGGAGGCGTTTTAATAACAACTGCTCATTTATTCATAATGAAAATGTTTACAAATCCGAGCTTTACAGCCCGCTTATTTGCTTTAAAATCAAATCCAAGTACTGTCCGAGCTCCATGGCTCGCCTTATTTATGTGGACTAGAGTCTAGCACTTGACCACGTCTTTAAACCTAACTGTAATAGGTTTTCAGCTTGTCAGCATTCCAAGTTCTTTTTACTGGCTTCTTGGATAAAGTTTCCAGAGTGTAGGCTCCCTTTCCGAGATTATCCTTAATCCTATAAGGGCCTTCCCAGTTTGCTGCGAGCTTTCCATCTTTGGCATTCTTGTTACCGATGTCGGCTCTTCTCAGAACTAGGTCGCCACTCTGAAATGACCGAGGTCTTACTTTCTTATTAAACCTAGCCGTAACTAGGCGCTTAGCCATCATATTTTTGTATCTGGCGTTCTCTCTGCATTCATCCAACAGGTCGAGCTCGATCAACAAGGCTTCATCATTTTGGCCCTCAGTGCCTTGCAGTCTTTGGGCCCTTCTCGAGGACGGTTCTCCGATCTCAACCGGAATCATTGCTTCACAACCGTATGTTAGCCTGAAAGGGGTTTCCTCTGTTGTGGATTGAACACTTGTTCTGTATCCCCATAAGACTAGGTGTAATTGCTGTACCCAGTTTCCTTTGGCCTCGTCAAGCCTTTTCTTGAGTCCGTTGATTATTACCTTGTTGGCAGACTCGGCTTGTCCGTTAGTCTGGGGATGTTCCACTGAGGCGAAACGGTGTTTAATTTTGAAGTCGGCCATGAGCTCTTGGAATTTCTTGTCGATGAATTGAGTTCCGTTGTCGGTTACAATTTCTGCAGGGATTCCAAATCGACTTACCAGATTCCTTTCGAAGAAACGGCGTATCCTGGCCGAGGTAATGGTGGCGAGGGGTTCAGCCTCGATCCATTTGGTGAAGTAATCGACCGCGACTATCAGCCACTTTAGTTGTCCTTCAGCAGCAGCAAAGGGACCTAAGAGATCCATTCCCCATTTAAAAAATGGCCATGGTGCCGTGATGGTCTGCAATTCCTCTGGGGGTGCATGAATTATCAGTGCATGCTTCTGACATTGCTCACATCGTTGAACATGTTCCATGGCGTCGGCCGCCATTGTCGGCCAGTAATATCCTGCTCTTAACGCCTTCTTAGCCAATGCTTTGCCCCCCATGTGATGTCCGTTGATGCCTTCATGGATCTCGGATAACACATATTCAACCTCATTTTTATCAAGGCATTTCAGCATGGGTGCATAGAAACCCTTTTTATAGAGTTGACCCTCTACTATAGTGAAGCAAGCCGAGTTCCTGACCAGCTTTTTTGCCTCTTTAGTATCTTCTGGCAGGGTTCCTTTTTCAAGGTAAGCCACAATTGGTCTCCTCCAATCTTCGGTGTCGGTGGTTATCATTAGGACGCATGTTGGTTCCAAAATGCTTTGCTGAATAACGGTGCGGTGGTTACCGGATCCTTTCGAGCTTGCCAGTTTAGACAGAATGTCGGCCCTACTATTTTCATTTCGAGGGATGTACTGGATCATGACCGAGGAGGACGACGAAGGGCACCTGACTGGATGCCGAGTCATCAAACTGGAAATAGGAAACTTTACGCTTGCCAGTTTGGAAAGAATGTCGGCCCTACTATTTTCATTTCGAGGGATGTACCGGATCCTTTCGAGCTTGCCAATTTGGACAGAATGTCTGACCTACCGTATTGCTATACCGGATGGTATGCGCTCAGAGATGATGTATATGTCTAACGTACTAGGCTGTACGCCGAGGTCCCAATCACTGCGCTCCAGCAATAGGCTTTATAACCAGGGGGTGGTGTGTGCACAATGAGTGGAATAAGCTAGGCCATTCAGAGGTGTGTACCTGGGATGTCTGAGCTCTTATTTATAGGGGTACCTGGCTCGGTTGCTGAGCTCCTATTGTTGAGATTCCGTCCGACTTAGTCGGCCTCAACTAGTTTGTTTCAGTCAGTTGAGATTTGGCAGTATCTTTTGACGAGATATTGTAGGACGGCGGTTGAGCGGAGCTTCATCCGTAACAGTTGCCCCCCAGCTTGGGATTCCGTAAGTCGGAATGCCGAGATTGTAACAGCCCGTGTTAACCCGGATTGTTAACGCACTATCGTATTAAGCCACGCTTAATTAAAATGCGGAATAACTTTTTCTTTAATTCAATTATGACGTCATTAACTTAACCAACTAGATTACTTAATCATTTTCATAAAAATACTGCCTGTATGTAAATTGCAAGACAACTAACTGAATACCTCGTACATAAATATAAGGTGAGTATCTAAAGCCACAGGTCTACACAGGTAGCCTGGGTCAAAATCCTGATACTTTAATTACAACATTAAATTCAAAGACAAAAGTCAAACCATGTGGCATGGACAAACCCCATGCTCACCAAATAAGGCAACAATGCCCAATAACAGTCATAACATAAACTCAGCAGAAAACATAAACAACAGTCGGAAAACATAACAGCAGTCAGCATATCATCAATCAGCTCAGCTCTGGCCTCCTGCCACCTGAGCCCTCAACATTACCTGATCCTGAAATAAGCATCCCCAAACGTGGGGTGAGATCTCTAACAAGAAATCTCAGTAAGACAAGGGGTCCTCAAGGAGTCTCCACCCCAAGCTCACTTACATGTGTAATATAAGTTCTAAAACAGTATTTACAATATAAGTTCCAAAACTATGCGATGCAGCAATTAATCATGTCATGTGTGCATATCAAATCTACTGGCCAGAGAAATGTAGGAATACGTCTATGCCTACATGAGTACCAGGACGCTACCTGTACCTCACCACAGCCTCACCATCTTGTATGTACTACATACTCAGGCTTACCGTATAGGTGGACACCACATGCATATCATAATAGCTCATTACATATAAACAGCTCAACAGCATTTCAAAATAATCAAAGCACGTAACACAGCATGCATAAACCCATCCCCATGGGACATGGTGGAACATCAAAATGGCTAAACCGAGGACACGAAAGCTTACCTTGCAAGCTAGCTATCCAAGCCAAGAGTCCAACCACTCACTAGTCCTCAAACAGCAGTATCACAATCTGATATGGACCATATATCAAGTCAATATTAATGCACAACATGCATACAACTTAAAGGCTACGCCTTTCCTTTACGTTTTACGTCTTAAGGCTTCCAACAAAGCCATAAGCCCTTAATCATATGATTCTGACTTAGTCCATTTATTACAGAAGTTCAACTTCCTTAAACTAGGGTCCACACACACCCCATAGCTTACTGTTCTTACAGTGAAGCTACTGTCTGCGCAGAACCCAGGATATCCGGATATCAGAAGGGGCATATCCGGATATGTCATATCCGGATATCACACTGGACATATCCGGATATGTCATATCCGGATACCCAGATCCCATATCCGGATATCAATATCCGGATACCATATCCGGATACTGATATCCGGATATCTGTTCGACGAATATCCGGATACCTCACTACAGAATGCAGTTTCTGCATTTCGTGAATATCCATCCCAAAGATCCAACTTTTAACACATGTACACGTTAAAGCATGCATCTTTAAGCATATACAAGTCCATTTAGGTGTTGGTTACTTCATTTTAATCTTTTACATGCCAAGACACCACCTTTAAGCAAGATAAACTCATGATCATGGTGAGATAACTTACCCCAAGGCTTAAGGCAGAAATGGACAGAGGTATGAAGCTCTTGGAGCTCTCCACAAGCTCCTCAACTCAGGCCACACCAAGGTGTACGAAAATGGTGTAAAGCTTGCCCCTTTCAACACAAAGGAAGCTCCTTGAAGCTTCACAACTCAAGAACAAGACTCCCACCACCCAAAACCACAACTCAGACATCACTACCCTCCCAAGCAGAACCTCACCACTCAGAAAATGCACACTAAGCACTCTCCAATGCCCACACTCAAGTGTTTACTTGATCAAGAAGGGAAACAATGATCAAAGGAGGTGACTTTGGTGAGAAAAGGGGGAAGAAATGAAGAACAAGGGGGCTGGCCACAATGGCTGCAGAAAACTCACGTAAGAGTTGTGTATGGCCTAGGGTTTAGTGCCATAATGTGTCTATTTATAGGCACAAGGCACTAATCGCGCAGTATTAGCCTTAATCGCAAAGTAAAAGATATTGATCCCAAACTTCGGATTCTAGACCTACGCATTTTTCTAAGATTTGTCATATTTTTATTTTATTTTTCGGAGCACCTTTCCGGTACGCGCTTTTCCATAGCCAGTATCAGTTCTGGCATCAGATTACGTCGTTTTGACTTGAAACTTGTTTTACAAGTCCTACATAATATTCTAGTAATTATCATGCATTCGTTATAATTTTCCGGGATACTTTTCCGGTACGCATTTATACCGAGTAGCAGAACCGGTATCTGCGCTTTCCTTCCGAAAAGCGACTTTCAGCATTTTTACTCACTCAATATAATTATCTAAGCCCATTAATAATTATTAGGGTCAATTATGGAATTATTTCCTAATTATCATAATTAACTTACTAATTACCCTAATTAACGGTGCGGGTTCTTACAGAGATGCTCTGGATTAATTGGTCATTCTTGACCTTGCCATTTATTCCCCATGTGTTAACTATGTCGGAGGTCGTAACTCCATTCGAATCTTATGATTTTCGATCAAATTGGTGAGGTCAGCGGATTTTGAATGTCGGAACCCTTGACATGACCTTTCAGCTTTCTGACCTTTCGTTTTATTACCACTTTCTGTCCTTTCGTCTTACTCCTACAGTGACGGTTATAACAGGACACGTGCACTCCCTTTACTGGCAGTCCTGCGCATTGGGCAGGGAGCACTACGCTGAGCCTAGGATAGGCCATGATTGAGATCATTAAATGCAGGCAGGAAACGCAGGGTGTGCAGGGCGTGCAGGGTGTGCAAGGCGGCGAAAATCCCCTTTTGCCCCTGATGCCCCAGACGCTTGGAAGACCACCCTTTGGCCTTCCACCTCCTTCAGCTCTATATATTTGTCTCAGTTCACCACTATCCCTCCTTTTTTACTTCATGCTCTCATACGCGTCTCATAAGGTTTTCTGCGTATTTCTCCTGTTGTCCAAGTGTTCTTCATTCGCATTTCTTCTACTCAGTTTTCCACCAGGTAATTTTCTCTTTCCCTTGTAGATTTCTATTTCCTCTTTTTCTGGTTGTTCGTTTTCTAGTTGGTAAGGAGTGTTTCCTGTCTTACCCACTCTTCAAGTGGGTAATGGACACTCCTGGTAGTTCTAGTGGCCGAAATGGTAATAGAGAGGTGTCTGAGGAGATGATAGGTAGGTTGCCACGGTCTGTTCAGTACTGGTTTTACGGCAGAGAGTATTCCGAAGAGGAGAGGCTCCAGCAGCTTCTCCGAAGTCACCGAGGAGGTCGTCAGACCTCCAGAGGTGCTCGTGGTAGGAGAGGTAGAGGTCGGAGGGGACGCAGGGGTGAACACACCCAACCGTATTTTACTAGAGGTGCGTCGTCCTCGATTCCTCAAGCTTCAATTTCTAGATCGAGTTCCTTTTCTGAACCAGTTCCTTTGTCCTTTATTCTTCCTCCTCCACCGTTTGGACAAGGTTCGGGGTCTGTTTTAGATCGGATCCCACCTTTCCAGTTGAGTAATAGTTCTTCCAGTATTTCTTTATCCGAGCTGGGTTTTCCCAAATCGGAAATCCCTTCCAATTTTGATGACTCGACATCCAGTCAGGTGCCCTTCGTCGATCTCCTTAGTAGTTCTGATGACTCTATCCCTTTTTCTTGGAGTCCAGGCCCGTTACCTTCTGATTTAGATGATTCTGGGTCAAGTCAGGTTGATTATATTTCTGATCCAACTCCTTCGAGTAGCGCCCTCCCAACTTCACCCAAACTCATGGGCTTTTATCCGTGGTTTTGAGCAATTGTGCTCTTACCTCTTCCTTCCATGTACAGTCTCCCTTTTTTATTTCTTTTTTGATGTTTATACGGCTCGGAGTGGTGTCGAGTTAAAAGAAAGGAAAGGGTGGGTTACCTACCGAGGTACCCCTGGTAGGGGACTTTTCATCCCTCACTCTCAGTCCTTTAAAGGCTTCAAGAATGCCTATTTTAAAGTGGCTTCTCGTCCTGATTCCCTCCCCTGGTTTGGCAAGGAGCTGCTGGATGATGGGAACCTATTATGCCACTTCGAGTTGTATTGGACGCGAAAACACTACCGACGTCGTCCAAAACACTACGCCACTCCCCTGTCCGCGCTTTCCAGAGATGAGAGGTTCGCGGTGCGAATTTTAATCGAGTATACTGACGATTACGGCGTCATCGACTTAAGTCGGATAGTAAATAAGTTTGGAGACGATGCTATTTATGAGTTTGGTATGTATGTCAAGTTTTTTTGTTTACTTTTGACAATTCTCTTTTTTGTACTCTTTGACAATGCTCTTTCTGATTTTCAGTTGGCATGACGTCGGCTGAATATAAGAAGTATCTACCCAAACGAACTGGCAAGGGCAAGTCGCGAGAGGCTGCCCCTCTTGAACCTGAAGCGTCGAAGCGACGACGGGTAGACATTATCTTGGGGGAGGACCCTCATGCTGACGAGGTGGTTCCTATTGAGATTTCCCCCCCTTCGCCAAGTCCAGCTGTTGTTCCTGCTTCCCAGGGGACCCTCCTTAGTTTGGAGCCAGGGGAGCTATGGAGGTCAGGTGTTTCTGACCGCCTCAGGGCGGCTTTGAAACCCCCTCCTAGTCTCTTTCTAAATTCTGGCCTGACTTCTACTGTAAGGGCCATGCTAAGCGGATGGAGGAGGATGCCTTGAAGACGACCTCATTGATCCAAATATTTCAAGACCTCCTCCAGAATCTGGACCAGGCTAATGCGGCCAAGTCGTCCTTTACTGCTAAGGTCGTGGAGTTAGAGCAATCTAAGTCCGCCATGGAGGTTAAATTTGGGGAGCTGCAGAAGGAGGCGGACATGGCAAGGGAGAATCTACGTTTGGCCAACTCTAAGGTCGGTGAGCTGAGCGCCGAGAAAGAAGCTTTTATCAAGTCTCTAGGAGATAAGGACGTCCAACTTCAGGCACTTCAGACTCAGCTCGATCAAAAGACTGCCGATTTCGAGGAGGCCAGGAACGTGGTAGTTAATGCGGCCGTCCAGGCTTTTGACAACGCCATTGCTCAGGCCCGAGTTCTTAACCCAGGGCTTATCGAAGCTGGAATGGACGTGTCTTACGAAGTAAAGGACGGCGTCATTGTTCCGGGGTCTCCTGGTTCCGAGGAGGAGGCCGAGGCTGGGACCCCTTAATTTCAATTTTTGTAATATTTTGTAACCGTTGCCGTGTTCGGCTCGGCTTTTATTATTATAAACAAACTTTTGGTTAATCCGAGCTTGTCAAATTATACCACATTGGTCTCGTCTTTATTTACCTTTACGGCTTGCGAGTCACTGATGGCCGATCTAAAAAATGTTAATTTCTTTTCAAAGGTTCATTTCTTTAACGATCGTGACATACATGTCGGAATCATAAATGGAGGCATTTTAATAACAACTGCTCATTTATTCATAATGAAAATGTTTACAAATCTGAGCTTTACAGCCCGCTTATCTGCTTTAAAATCAAATCCAAGTACTGTCCGAGCTCCATGGCTCGCCTTATTTATGTGGACTAGAGTCTAGCACTTGACCACGTCTTTAAACCTAACTGTAATAGGTTTTCAGCTTGTCAGCATTCCAAGTTCTTTTTACTGGCTTCTTGGATAAAGTTTCCAGAGTGTAGGCTCCCTTTCCGAGATTATCCTTAATCCTGTAAGGGCCTTCCCAGTTTGCTGCGAGCTTTCCATCTTTGGCATTCTTGTTACCGATGTCGGCTCTTCTCAGAACTAGGTCGCCACTCTGAAATGACCGAGGTCTTACTTTCTTATTAAACCTAGCCGTAACTAGGCGCTTAGCCATCATATTTTTGTATCTGGCGTTCTCTCTGCATTCATCCAACAGGTCGAGCTCGATCAACAAGGCTTCATCATTTTGGCCCTCAGTGCCTTGCAGTCTTTGGGCCCTTCTCGAGGACGGTTCTCCGATCTCAACCGGAATCATTGCTTCACAACCGTATGTTAGCCTGAAAGGGGTTTCCTCTGTTGTGGATTGAACACTTTTCTGTATCCCCATAAGACTAGGTGTAATTGCTGTACCCAGTTTCCTTTGGCCTCGTCAAGCCTTTTCTTGAGTCCGTTGATTATTACCTTGTTGGCAGACTCGGCTTGTCCGTTAGTCTGGGGATGTTCCACTGAGGCGAAACGGTGTTTAATTTTGAAGTCGGCCATGAGCTCTTGGAATTTCTTGTCGATGAATTGAGTTCCGTTGTCGGTTACAATTTCTGCAGGGATTCCAAACCGACTTACCAGATTCCTTTCGAAGAAACGGCGTATCCTGGCCGAGGTAATGGTGGCGAGGGGTTCAGCCTCGATCCATTTGGTGAAGTAATCGACCGCGACTATCAGCCACTTTAGTTATCCTTCAGCAGCAGCAAAGGGTCCTAAGAGATCCATTTCCCATTTAAAAAATGGCCATGGTGTCGTGATGGTCTGCAATTCCTCTGGGGGTGCATGAATTATCAGTGCATGCTTCTGACATTGCTCACATCGTTGAACATGTTCCATGGCGTCGGCCGCCATTGTCGGCCAGTAATATCCTGCTCTTAACGCCTTCTTAGCCAATGTTTTGCCCCCCATGTGATGTCCGTTGATGCCTTCATGGATCTCGGATAACACATATTCAACCTCATTTTTATCAAGGCATTTCAGCATGGGTGCATAGAAACCCTTTTTATAGAGTTGACCCTCTACTATAGTGAAGCAAGCCGAGTTCCTGACCAGCTTTTTTGCCTCTTTAGTATCTTTTGGCAGGGTTCCTTTTTCAAGGTAAGCCACAATTGGTCTCCTCCAATCTTCGGTGTCGGTGGTTATCATTAGGACGCATGTTGGTTCCAAAATGCTTTGCTGAATAACGGTGCGGTGGTTACCGGATCCTTTCGAGCTTGCCAGTTTGGACAGAATGTCGGCCCTACTATTTTCATTTCGAGGGATGTACTGGATCATTACCTCGTCGAACTCGGCAAACAATTCCATGACTCTTTGGAGGTATTCATCATGAGGGGGCCCTTGGCTTGGTATTTTCCCTCAACTTGGGAAGTGACGACTTGGGAATCGCTCATGATTTTGACTCTCTTTGCTCCGCGCTCTCTCACCTGCATAATCCCAGCAATAAACGCCTCATACTCAGCTTGGTTGTTTGAGGTTGGAAATGCCAGGTGGAGCGAGTGCTCAATTGATACTCCTTCCGGGCTTTCAATGATCACTCCAGCGCCGCTTCCTTTAGAATTTGAGGATCCATTCACATAAACTGTCCAGAGATCTCCGTCCGACTTCTCTTGTTCATTGCCCGGGGTGAGCTCCAAGATGAAGTCGGCCAGTGCCTGTGACTTTATTGTCGGCCGAGGTTCGTACGTCAAATCAAACTCGGATAGCTCGACAGCCCAATTAATCATTCTTCCCGCCAGGTCAGGCTTATGTAGTATATGCCTGATGGGCTGGTTTGTCCGCACTATGATCCGGTGGCTTTGGAAGTAAGGTCGGAGCCTTCTTGCCGTTGTCAGTAGAGCAAACGCCACTTTTTCCAGCTTCTGGTATCGGAGTTCCGGTCCCTGCAATGTACGTCCTACGAAATAGATTGGTTGCTGGTGATTATCCGTTTCCCGGACCAAGACGGCACTGATAGCTTCCTCCCCCACAGACAGGTACAGAACCAACGTCTCTCAGGTTCTGGTTTTGTTAATACGGGAGGGGTAGCCAAACAAACTTTGATGTTGTCGAATGTTTTTTTGCACTCTTCCCCCCAACCGAATTCTGCCTCCTTCTTGAGGAGCTTAAAGAAAGGCAGTGCCTTCTCGGCTGACTTTGGGAGGAATCTAGTCAAGGCGGCAAGGCGGCCTGTAAGTTGCTGGACCTCCCTTTTATTTGTCGGGATTTGCCTCTATTCCTCGGTTTGTAAGCATGAACCCCAGGAATTTTCCTGCTGGTACTCCAAATGCGCATTTGGCTGGGTTCAGCCTGATCTTCCGAGCTCTTAATTGTTCGAAAGTTTCTCCGAGGTCAGCGATGTGCGCTGAAGTGCTTATTGACTTGACGATCATATCGTCAATGTAGACCTCCAGATTTCTTCCGATCTGAGTCTGGAAGACTCGGTTCATCATTCTTTGATAAGTGGCCCCAGCGTTTTTGAGGCCAAATGGCATAACATTATAACAGAAATTTCCTTTTTCCGAAATGAAAGCCGTCTTCACGTGGTCATCTGGGTGAAGGGGAATTTGGTTATATCCTGAGTATGCATCCATAAATGAAAGCAACTGGAAGCCAGATGAGTTGTCAACTAACTGGTCAATATTGGGCAATGGGTATGAATCCTTTGGGCAGACTTTGTTTAGATCTGTGTAATCGACACAAATTCTCCATTTTCCGCTTGGTTTTTTTGACCATTACTACATTCGACAGCCAAGTAGTATACTGTATTTCACGAATAAATCCGGCCTCCAAGAGCTCGTCCACATGTTCGTTTAGAGCCTGTCGTCTGTCTACCCCAATCTTTCTTTTCTTTTGGGATACCGGCTTTGCTCCCGGATACATTGATAGCCTGTGGCAACAAAAGGCTGGATCAATTCCAGGAATCTCGGAGGCCTTCCAAGCGAATACGTCGGAATTGGTCTTTAGGAATGCTACGAGTTCATTTTGAAACTCTAGCTCCAGAGACTTTCCTACCTTGGTATAGCCTTGGCCGTCGCCGCGGATCTCGACTTCTTGTAATTCGCCCTCAGGTTGTGGTCGAGGCGATTGTAGCTCCTCTCGCATGTCGAGCTCGACCAAGTTGACCTCTCTGTCGGTCGTCCTGAAAGCTCGGTAACTTGATCCTTCCCCCCTTGTCCGGGGAGGGGATGTCGGGTCACCATGATGGGCCCGAATTGTCTCATAATAACATTCCCTCGACTCTTTTTGATCTCCAGGGATCGTGATTATTTCGTTGTTAGGCCCTGGCATTCTCATGAGTTGGTGCTTGGTGGATATCATCATGTCCCATTCGTGAATGGTAGGACGACCAATGATTACGTTATAAGAAGAGGAAGTGTCCACTACCACGAAACGAACTCTCTCCGTACGGAAAGAATCCTTCGTGCCAAGAGTCAATTTGAGGTCGATGTAACCTTTCGGTGGGGATGGTGCTCCATTGAAGCCAAGGAGCTCGGTAACACATGGCTTTAGGTCCTTTTCGTCCAAATTCATTCTCTTGAAGGCATCCCAGAGAATTATATCCGCACAGCTTCCGTGGTCGAGGAAGATTCTCCTGACTCGGCAATTGACTAGCACTCCAGTGACTACCAATCCGTCAGTATGTCCTGGCACGACCCTTGCCAGCTCTGCTCTGGTGAAGTATATCGGAGGGGGTTCAGGTTCGTCGAGCTTTGGCTTAAAGGTTGGCCGATCTCTAATGGACATGACCCCCTTTAAGTATTTCCTTCGGGCGTTCGCCGAGTCTCCTCCGCCACCCAATCCCCCACTGATCACATTGCATTCAAACTCTGCTTCGGGAAAAGTCTCCGTTCTGTCGTCGACTTCCTTGCCCTTGGCGTTGCAGTCTTGCCTCTGGTCTCTTTTGTCTCCCCGCCTCGGACTTCGGCTTCGGCTTTTTTGTCTGGGCTTGTTATTTTTCTTACCTTGCATACGAATTATGTACTGCTTTAACTTTCCTTCTCTGACGTGTTTTTCAATTGCGTCTCGAAGGTCCCAGCAGTCGTCCGTGATGTGGCCGTTTTGGTCATGGAATGCGCAATATTTGCTTTTGTCCAATCCACTCTTTGCTCTGAGGGGGCGAGGTCGGTCGACGTTTCGCATCTCGGTCTGGGCTACCTCCCTCCAGATCCTGGATCTGGGCACGTTTAATGGGGTATAGTCTTCAAACTTCGTTCTAGGAGAACGATCTTCCGTCTTCTTCTCGCGAGCGTCGTTCCCTTTTTTGGGCCTCTTATGGTCCCGATCTCTACCGTTCTTCTTATTTGGACTCCTTCTTGACGGGCTCCGCCCACGAGACTCGACGTAAACCTGCTGCATATCCTCCACGTCGATGTATTTGTCAGACCTACGTCGGAATTCTTCGAGGTCATTGACCGGGTTCTTGTAGATCGACCTTGCGAGGGGGGAGTCGCCATCTAATCCTGAAATGATTAGGTGGAGGTGCACGGCTTCGGTGAGACCGCAGACCTTCAGTGCTGCATCTTTGAATCGATCAAGGTATTTCCTTAACGATTCATTATCTTTCTGACGAATTCTTCCTAGCGCGTAAGCCGGCATGGGATGCACCTTGCTAGTTGCGAAGTTGAGGCGGAAAGTCCGCGCTAAGTCTTCAAACGAGTCAATTGAATTTTTGGGCAACCTGGTGATCCAGGTCATTGCCTGTCCTGTTAGGGTTGTTGCGAAAATTCTGGCCTTGATGGGTCCTGTGATCCCATTAAACAGCATTTCGGTTTTGAAAGCCTCCAAGTGGGCTTCTGGGTCTTGACTCCCATCATATGGAGGTATTCTGGTGCTTTTGAATCTTGGGGGGATGGCCAGGTTCATTAACCTTTCCGTGAATGGGCTATCGTTAGCTTCATCGTCGCTCAGATAATTTTGGTTGGTGGCATTGTTCTGGCCTCCGACCTCTTGCTGATTGTCGAGGTGTTGAG
>JAVKPL010015496.1:0-12387 GCA_032173675.1 Gastrolobium villosum | reverse complement strand
CTTGGAATGCTGACAAGCTGAAAACCTATTACAGTTAGGTATGAAGACATGGTCAAAGTACTAGACTCCAGCCCACAAATAAAACGAGCCATGGAGCTCGGACTGTACTTGATTTGATCTTAAAGCAAATAAGCGGGCTGAAAAGCTCGGATTTGTAACAAGTCTTATTATGAATAAATGAGCAGTTGTTTTTGATTCCGACATGTATGTCACGATCGCTAAAGAAATGAACCTTCGAAAAAGGAATTAACATTTTTAGATCGGACGTCAGCGACTCGCAAGCCATAAAAGTAAATAGAAATAAAGCCAATATGGTAAAAGTAGACGAGCTCGGATTAATCAAAGTTTGTTCATAATAAAAGCTAAGCCGAAAAACGGCAACGATTACAAAATAGTTAGCCGAAAAACGGCAATGATTACAAAAATATGGAAACAGAAATTAGGAGGCCCCAGCCTCAGCCTCTTCATCAGAACCAGGAGAACCCGGAGTAATAACGCCGTCCTTCACTTCATAAGACACGTCCATGCCCTCTTCGATGAGCCCTGGGTTGAGAACTCGGGCCTGAGCGATGGCGTTGTCAAAAGCTTGGACAGCCGCGTTAACCACCGCGTCCCTGGCCTCTTCAAAGTCGGCAGCTTTTTGGTCGAGCTGAGTTTGAAGCGCTCGCAGTTGGACATCTTTACCCTCCAAAGATTGGGTAAGGGCTTCTTTCTCGGCGCTCAGCTCACCGACCTTAGAATTTGAGAGGCGCAGGTCCTCCTTTGCCGTGTCCACCTCTTTCTGCAGATCCTCAAATTTAACCTCTAGGGCAGACTTAGATTGCTCTAACTCTGCGACCTTAGCAGAGAGGGATGACATGGCCGCATTCGCCTGGTCCCGATTCTGGAGGAGGTCCTGAAATATCTGGATCAGTGAGGTCGTCTTTAAGGCGTCCTCCTCCATGCGCTTCAGCATAACCCTCACAGAAGAGGTCAAGCCAGAATCCAGGAAAAGACTAGGGGGAGGCTTCAGAGCCGCCCTGAGGCGATCAGAAACGCCCGACTTCCATAGCTCCCCTGGCTCCAAGCTGAGGAGGGGCCCCTGGGTCCACTGAGAAGCAGGAATCGGAGCTGGAACCGGAGCTGGACTTGGTGGTGGGGAGGAAACATCAATTGGAACCACCTCGTCGGCAGGTGGGTCCTCCCCCAAAATCATGTCCACCCGCCGTCGCTTCGACGCTTCGGGCTCAGAAGGGGCAGCCTCTCGCGACTTGCCCTTGCCAGCTCGCTTGGGGAGATACTTCTTGTAATCAGCCGAAGTCATGCCAACTGAAAATCAGAAAATGCAGTGTTAAAAAGCACCAAGAAGGTTGTTGTCAAAAATAAATGAAAAACTTGACATACATACCAAATTCATAAATAGCATCATCTCCAAATTTATTTACTATCCGACTTAAGTCAACGACGCCATAGTCGTCAGTGTAATCAAGTAAAATCCGTGCCGCTAACCTCTCAGCTCTGGAAAGCGCGGACACAGGAGTAGCGTAGTGACTTGGACGACGTCGATAGTGTTTTCGCGTCCAATACAGCTCGAAGTGGCACAGTAAGTTCCCATCATCTAGCAGCTCCTTGCCAAACCAAGGAAGGGAATCGGAACGGGAAGCCACCTTAAAATAGGCATTCTTAAAGCCCTTGAAGGATTGAGAGTAAGGGATGAAAAGCCCCCTTTCAGGGGTACCTCGGTAGGTAACCCACCCTTTCCTCTCTTTCAACTCGGCACCACTCCGAGCCGTATATACATCAAAGAAGAAATAAAAAAGGGAGACTGTACAAGGAATAAAGAGGTAAGAGCACAGCTGCTCAAAACCTCGGATGAAAGCCCATGAATTTGGGTGAAGCTGGGAAGGCGCCACTCGAATCCGGCGCAGCACGGCCATTTGGAAGTCGGTGAATGGAAACCGGATTCCGACCTTGGTGACCAGATCCCGGTAGAAAAAGAAGAAGCAGGGCTCATCTGATATGGGGCCCGCGCATATCGGAAAATCGCCCGGTGGAAGAAGGTCGACCCCCTCAGGATTCCCAAGAGGAAGCTGGGAGACGTCGGCTGGAGTCATGACTGACCGCATACGAAGGATTTCTAGAAGAACCCATTCGTTGACATCAGAATTGTCCATTGTCAGGTCCCTGGAACACGAAGGAGTCGGGTCAGAAATATAATCAACCTGACTTGACCCAGAATCATCTAAATCAGATGGTAACGGGCCTGGACTCCAAGAAAAAGGGATAGAGTCGTCAGAACTACTAAGAAGATCGACGAAGGGCACCTGACTGGATGCCGAGTCATCGAAAGTAGTGGGGATTTCCGATTTGGGAAAACCCAGCTCGGATGAAGAGATGCTGGAAGAACTATTACTCAACTGGAAAGGTGGGATCCGATCCAAAACAGACCCCGAACCTTGCCCAAATGGTGGAGGAGGAAGAATATAGGATAAGGGAACGGGCTCGGAAAAGAAGCTCGGCCCGGAAGTTGAAGCCTGAGGAATCGAGGAGGACGCACCCCTAGTAAAAGATGGGTGGGGGTATTCACCCCTGCGTCCCCTCCGACTCCGACCTCTACCTCTCCTACCACGAGCACCTCTGGAGGTCTGACGACCTCCTCGCTGACTTCGGAGAAGCTGCTCAAGCCTCTCCTCCTCAGTATACTCCCTACCGTAAAACCAGTACTGCACAGATCGCGGTAACCTGTCTACCATCTCCTCGGATACCTCTCCACTCTCATTTCGACCACCAGAACTACCAGGAGCGTCCATTACCCACTTAAAAGGGTGGGTAAGACAAAAAAACACTCCCTACCAGCTATAAAAGGAACAAAAGTACAGAAATCTACAAGAAAGAAAGTTACCTGGTGCGAAACTGGGTAGAGGAAATGGCCAAGGTAAGAACACTGGGACAGATGGAAGAAATGTGCAGAAAACTCAAATGCGCAGGAAAACCCAACCCCAGGAGACGAAAGAGAACAGGAAAGAAGAGGTGGAAATGGACTGAGGTATATTTATAGGGCTGAGGGGGTGGAAGACCAAAGGTTGGCATCTCAAACGTTTGAGGCATCAGGGGCAAAAAAGGATTTTCGCCACCCTGCACACCTCGCACGTCCTGCACCACCTACCTGCAATTAATGTTCGCAATCATGGCCTACTCTAGGCTCAGACTAGCTCTCCTGCCCAATGCGCGGAACGGCCAGTAAGGGGAGTACGCGTGTCCTGTTGTAACCGTCACTGCAGGAGTAAGACGAAGGGACAAAAAGTGGTAATAAGACGAAAAGTCAGAAACTCGAAACGTCATCTCAAGGGTTCCGACATCCGAAATCCACTGATCCAACAAATTTGATCCAAAATCATAACAAGGTTCGAAGAGTTACGACCTCCGACATAGTTTACACGTGGAATAAAAGGCAAGATGAAGAACGGCTGACTTAACTATAGAATCTCGGCATTCCGACTTACCGAATACCGAGCTGGGGGGCAACTGTTACGGATGGACCTCAGCCAACCGACCTCCGAGATATTCTCGGATATGGGATATGGCAGAATCCTAACTGACCCACGTTCGCCCGTTGAGGCCGACCAAATCGGACTCAATCTCAACGACGGAGCTCAGCAGCCGAGCCAGGTACCTCTATAAATAAGCACCTAAACATCTCAGGTACACACCTCTGAATCGCCTAGCTTATTCCACTCATTGTGCACACACAACACCCCCTGGTTATAAAGCCTATTGCTGGTGCGCAGTGATTGGGAACTCGGCATATAGCCTAGTAAGTTGGGCATATACATCTCTGAGCGCATACCATCCGGTATAGCAAATAGGTCTACCACGGACCTAACAGCGGCCATGTTCATAAACATGCTTGCAATATCATTGGGATTAAATGGCATTGAGTTGAATGGAGGCGGCATTACATGGCTTCTTGATCCTCTTGTAGATTGGTTTTGAGATTCTTGAGATGATCTTGAATTCTTTAAAGAATAAAGAAAAAATAGGTTTAGTTTGAAGTCATTATGTTGGAGCAAACTGTCATTAGAATGCTATAGCTATCGTATTATAAACAGCGATTATTGAGAAGGAAAAAAAGATAAATTGAAGACAATATGATCACATGCAATACCGAAAACGGAAATATAGATTATGGATAATACCTAACTTTATTAAAAGAAATCATAATAATACCTGATTATGATCTGCGTGATGTTGCTCTTCAATCAATATTTAACAAGTTAACAACATTATGAGCCCATAGAAAAAGTAATAGGGTAAATCTGCCCCATAGCCAAATCAAGTCAGGGATAAGAATCTCCACCGAAACTTAAAAAATTACAGAAAAAGACACGATGAATAGGCCATGGTTTCTCCAGAATAAGAAGTTAAGGCCTAGTACCCAAAAATTTTAATCAAACATGAGAGCAAGAAACAGAAATCCAAGGAGATACAGGTGATAAAAATTAGAACCATTTTGATGGAACATTACATTCAAGTATTTCTGTAATATTAATTTTTTTAAAAAGGAAAGATATTCCAAAAATGAAAAAATTGATACCTTGATTCTGAACTTTCTCGGAGAGTATAAGGTAACGGTTTCTGTCACACGCTGGATCCTCAGTGATGGGTTTAACTCGGGGTTTGTCAAGCATGTAACTGCACAGTTTATCAAGCTCGAATTAGAAACGGAGAAGGTGAAAAACGCGCGCTTACACACATAGAGAAGAACGGAGGGAGAGATACCCATTGAGAATTCGAGTGGCAACCTTGCAAAATTGGCAAGGTATTCGAAGCGCCCACAATTTGAAGTGCTCGTCGAACTTGCTATCGTCCAACATTGCGCAAAACTCAAATCGAAGTGGATTTGTTAAGCCATAACTGAAATGAACGATCAAAATAATAAGTTAGAACAGAACAAACCCGTATATTTTCTTTAACAGACTCATTGTTCGCGAGCTCACTTTGTGACTTTGACCTTTTATGTAAATAATTATTTTTTTTTGCAAGGATATGTTTCTTAGTATTTTGAATTTTACAATTTTGTATTTACAAAAATTAAAATCAGATTTAGGAATTTAATTATAAAAGAAGAAGAATGGAATTTTAATTTACTTATAAAAAAGTGATATGTTTTTATATATTTATCCACACAAAATTGTTCTTATAGTCTATGTAGCATTGACACGAGATGCGACCCGTGACACGAAGTGACACGACACTTCGACACGTCAATCTTAAAAAATTATGGATTTCGACACGTTCGGACACGTTTTAATAGTAAATAATATTTTTAAATTATATAGTGTATATTTCATTTAATATTCAATAATTTAACAAAAATAAAAAAATTAATAATACCCATCAAAATATTATCTTTCAACTTTCCTTTTCAATCCAAAATCACA
Source organism: Gastrolobium villosum (assembly GCA_032173675.1). NCBI lineage: Eukaryota > Viridiplantae > Streptophyta > Magnoliopsida > Fabales > Fabaceae > Gastrolobium > Gastrolobium villosum. The sequence continues at coordinate 6,967 of JAVKPL010015496.1, read as the reverse complement.
TAAGAAAAATTGATTCAAAGTCTAAGGTGTTACATAAAGGGAGAAAAAAAATCTGATGTAACCAAAGGTAACAGCAGCAAAAAAATTCACCGACATTCAATACCAAAAATTGTAGCAGCGTTCTTCACAAAAGGCAAAAACATAAACTAAAAGAATACACTGTAAAAAATAAGAACATCAAGAACACAATCAATATTATAAAAGGTGGAAGCTTTAATAAAAATAACAAGAACTGGGATGAAAGAGAGAGAGATCAGATCAAATTAGAGAAAGATTAGGGAAGGGAGGAGGAGACACGGTAAGAGCGTAACAGGAATGACAACGATAATGTTGAGATGATCTATTATTTACATAAAGGAAAAAAAGGGGAGAAAATTGATATGATCATATAGAAGCTTTACTAATATATTTTAATTTTAAAAAAAATTAAAAAATTTAAAAAAATTACGAAAATGACATTTGACCGTGTCGGAACGTGTCGGACTCGGTCAAATTCGTGTGTCGGAATGGTTAACGTGTCGGAGCGTGTCGCCGTGTCGGACACGACTCTCCCTATTTTTTTTTGGAGTGTTCGTGCTTCCTTGTTTATAGTTGCATCTAGATTACTATAAATCTATATTTTTTACAATTGCCTTTCAATCGACTCTTTTTAGTCTGTGTATAAGAGATAAAGAGTTGGAAAATACTTGAGTTCGTACGTTTAATATTTTTTCAAAAACTTTATAGTTGAAGTTGATTAGGGTAATATCAAAGGACCATTCATTAGTTTAATTATGTAATAATAAATATTATTAATAGGCTTAACAATCTTCGATGCAGTATGTTGTGGTATTATTAATAGGCTTAACTATGTCTTCTGAATACTAACTTTCTGTCCCGAAATTTCATAAAATAATTGAAAGCACCGAAGAATTATTTATAGTTGATCCTGACTGATTTCCACAAATAGCATGAGATCATATACAAAAATAAGGTGCGAAATATCCGAACCATTTTTTCCTGCACTAATTGGTTTCCACACTCCTCCGTTAATAGCTGTATTAATAATGTGTGTTAATTTTTCTATTTCCATTACAAATAAGTAAGGTGAGAGCGGGTCTCCTTACAAACTCCGCTCAAAGACTTAAAATCACATGTAAATTCACCATTCCAGAGCACATTCTATGGCTGATGTGCTAACAACTTACATAATTAAATTGACTAGCTGAAGGGGATGGCTCATTTCTTCAATAGTATTTTTCAGAAAATTCCAATCGAGTCTGTCATACCTTTACTCCAAATCAATTTTGCCTGCCACATAACCTCTTTTCCCCTTCAATTTGGTCATAATTGATTTTAGCCTTCGAACGATCACTTTTGTCACAAGTTTGTATATTGTCGAGGATAGTGAGATTGGTCTAAACTTACTATTTGGATACTTCACTTTTGAAATTAGGACCGGCAAGGTTAAATTCACTCGTGAAAGGATAGTAGAGTCATTCCAGACATCCTTAACAAACTGATAGGGGCAAACATCCGACGGAACAGTAGACGGCGACCAAGTATTTTGAAGAATCAGGGGAAAAAAGAGTTTTTTTATTAAGGGCACAACAGTAATTTTATATTTAAAAAATGCTTTTTAATTTAATATCCAAATAATATTTTTACTCAAAATCAAATTTTAAATATTGCATCCAAACATAAAATAATTTTAACTTAAATTTTTTTTTTTTTTAAAAAAGCAACTCATAAAAAATTCTTTTTTAAAAGCCAATACAAATGGACCCTTATACCCAAAAAAAAGAACAATTAGTATTAAATTCACTTGAATTTATTGTTGTACTTATATATTTATTTAAAACAAATTGAGAAAAAGATTCCATTGTAATGCATAGAAAGCAATCATAACTTACCCCAAACATCATCGTACCAAAATAAAAAAATCCTTCAGAAATAAATAAGATTGCAGATAGAACGACGGATAAAGAATAATACTTCGATCTTCAAAACAGCAGGTATACTATAAACCTTTTTGAAAATCCAAAAGTTTTGGAGAAATAATAGATGCTTGATTCCAAGGCAAGACATGCCACAAACCTTAACAATGCCTTATAATGGAACATACAAATAACCTCCCAATAAAAGCATCCTATAATCTATTATTACATATCAAATTTAAAATCAAATGAAGTGTGAACATGATGTAAAAAGCTATTAGAGATAGTCAATGCTAACCAGAGATAATCTAATCCTTGATACCATGAGGAACATGCTATCTGTTGTTCTTTTTGGCCTTCTTATTTCGTAGGGAGCTATCTAGAGTACGAGTATCAAGCTTGCGTTTTACCCCTGCTTGTTTTGGTGTACCACCATCCTTGAACAATTTTGCTTTAGCCTTTTTTGCAGCTACTGCTGGCCTTTTCGTCACGCGCTCTTTTGGTTTTTCTCTTCCATGAATTTTCTTCTTGATATCAGATTTGGTTGCGCGCAGACCCTGATAAGATGCATTAGTTTTTTTGTTTGACCTGTTATTACTGTTTGAAGGAGATCGTGAAGCCACAGCCAACTTCTTTGCAGGGGTACTAGGAGCTGGTGATGGGTTTGGCCTTTTAGATGGGGTGGCATCCGCTTTGGCATGACAGATTCTCAACTCTCGGTCTCGAAGCTTCCAGCTCCGTTTCTTAACAACAAAATTAGCGGCTTCCTGCATTTACAAGACACAACTTTAATAAATATTTTTAGACAGAATTCCTGGTCATAAGACTTGGAAACAAGTTTGAACATTCTTTATGCCACTTTTTGCATGTGATAACATTTCCTTTGCTAATAACAATCTAAGATGTCTCAAATTAGACCCAGTCAAACACCAATTTGCATATCAATACCATATGGTTTTATGCCAGTAATACCTTCAGGAATTCATTATGCAAAGCAAAGAATAATTAATTGCATAAATAATATCACAAGTCAGTAGTTTGTCTCATTTAACCAATTTGAAATTCATGCTTATTTGGAAATTAGTAACCAGTTTTTCTCATGAAATTTTTTTCTCCTAATTGTACAATCAAATTTTAAACAATACGTGCAGTAATTACAAACAGTCCAGCACCGAGGAGCAAGAATAAACAGGCACAACTTTAATACCAAACCTTCTGTATAATAGTAGATAGAAAAAAAAGTCCTCCAACATCCGCATCAACAACAAATTTATCTCAAATTAGTGGGGGTCGGTGGTGAAAGAACCCAAATGAAAAAGAAAAGGAAAATCATTTTGCAACCATTTGCTTAGAAATTAAAAAACATGTTATATATTTATATATATAAAGTCACCATAAAGCAAGTAAAATTTATTCCCAATACAGAATAAAAAAAAAGAACTAATGGTTCCAGCGGTTTCAGCCCATGCACTGCAAGTGCACCATCACTAATTTCACAGTTTAAAAGGTTTCTTCATCACAAGAAAATGTCCTAGAGGCATCATTATTCTTAAATCTAAAGGTCGAGTATTGTCAAATCTGAGAGTTTTCAACAATGTGGACTGAAATAGTCAGACATTGGTACACAGGACCTGGATCAGATTTTCAAGCCATGTGGACTTAAAAACTGCGATATGCAGCTTCACTCAACCATTACAGCCCTATACATATCAGTCTCTAACCACTTATATTCTCAATGAAAGAAGTAACTTCCAAAAATAACATGTACCTAGTTACACAAAAAGACACAATACAATAAACGAAGCAGCCAATCTACACCAAAGTAAACAAACCCTAAACACAAGCAACTGCCCATTTCAATCCTAATGTTCTAGATTATATTTATATCACAAAATATATCTTTTCATAAATAGATAACATGCATTTCTAAAAGTAATCAGACAGATAAGTTGGTTTCTACGTAACAAAACGAGGTCTTCATGGGCTTATCCGCCACAAATAGCCCTGTAGTTTTACCACCGAAAGGGAAACACATGACAAGATGAATTATAACATGTTTGAGCTAAAAAATGTAAAAGAGCATAAAGTAAGAAATTTTATCAAAATGTATAACTAATCTGGCACCAAAGCAGCATACCCTTGTTTTAAACAGCACATAGGCAATACCCTTTCCAACATTGAGATGAGGATCTCTAATGACTCTAACAGCTTCTATACTTGATTCCAGGTTGGATATACCACAAAATAACTGATATAGTTCTTCATCCTACACAAAAGGATATATCACGGGAGATCCATTAGACAATATACACACAGAAATGATGTGGCTATGAGACCTCAAACATAAATCCATTGATTGGAAACACACCTTGACATCAAATGGGAGGTTGCCCACAAAAACAGTTCTCTTGTTATCATAAAGCGAAGCAATCTCCCCTTTATGTTTCTTGTGGGGTGGGCATGCCCTATCAACACGAATGTGATTTCCTTCAACCTACAGTCAGATAAATAAACAATAGTATTAGAAAACTGTCAACCACAATATTCATCAAAAATACAAAGCAAACACCATATTTGATCCAACCCAACTCAGAAGAACGTGGGCATACCACAGTCATGTTGTGGGACAAAGAAGCCTGAGCAGATTCCTGAGTCTTGAAAACAATGTCTGCGTGAACACTGCAAAACACAATATTTGTCAATTAGAAATGCCTGAAAAAGGTTTCCTATGCATGAAAATGATTGTATTCTTATCAGACCGTCTGCAAGTAACTTAAGACCATTCGAAAATATAAAATCTGAGCATTAAATCAATCAAAGCAGAATAATTTCTCCAAGCCCAAAACGAGCAGGCTTACTTGATATTGAATCCATAAAATCACACTAAAATGACAAAAAAAAACTGCATTCTCTGCAAACAAATAACAATAATCACAAGAAGTTGCAATTAGGTAATTGTTCAATTTAGACCCATTACCTATCAGCGGAATCATTTATTTTCTAAGAAAGGATGGCTCCCTTCCTTTTTTGGTCTGGTTCATCCAGAAAAGTAACAAACATAAATTTAGCACCCAGAAAAATAAAAAATACATCAGAAGCTTCGGAGAGGAAGAGGAAACGCGGTTCCGGTGAAAGGGGAGGGGAAGGGAAAGATGTTAATTTGGGTACGGGAACAAAAAAGGGCGAGGTTGAAATCGAAGGTGAGTAGGGAAAAATGAAAAGAAGAGGGAAAGACCCATTCTTGATTCGGATACGGAAACAAAAAAGGGAATCCGAATCAAGAATGGGTCTTTCCCTCTTCACCTTCGATTTCTACCTCGCCATTTTTTTGTGTCCGTACCCAAATTAACATATTTCCATTCCCCTCCCCTTTCATCGGAACGGCGTTTCCTCTTCTTCTCCGAGGCGTTTCCTCTTCTTTTCCGAAGCTTCAGTTACGGAATCCGAATCAAGAATGGGTCTTTCCTCCTTGTTCTTCTTCCTCTTCCTCTTTTTATCTTCGCCGGAATCGTGGCTTTATACGAAAGGGGTTGTAATCGGAAAATAGAGAATTGGCAGCGGCGGTGGCCTGTTCCAGCGCGTTGCCAAGGAGCGTGTTGAAAATACCGGGGATGAAACGGAGTCGCTTTGAGGGGTTTGTTGCGGATCCTTTGCTTTCTTTTTGCCCATTGTTGATTTGGATGAAAGAAAAGAAAATCAACGAAGCAGTTGGTCCCAGAGACAGAGTTTTCCCGAAAGAATTGAAAGAATTGGATGGGCTTTTTTTTTCCCGAAAGAATTGGATGGGCTTTTTTTTCCCCGAAAGTTATATTTTTCTCATAAAAAGCACTTTATCTTATTTTAAAAAAATTAAAAATCTACATTAAATTAAAAAATTATTTTTTTATAAAAAAAACTGGTTTGTGATTTAAATTAAAAATTAAAATTATTATTAATATGGAAAACAAAATAAAAATTTGATTTGTGATTTAAACTAAAAAAAGATTAACTCTCCGTTACCAGTATCCCATGTGTTGTTTTCATCCATAGTTTTCTACATTTTACATATATTCAGCCGTAGTCTCGAGTCACCTCTTCTCTTGAAGAAAAACTCTCATTTCCCCAACTGCATCCACAATATTTGCCTTTTAAAACTTGGACCCAAAGTGCTTCCTTTTCTTAGAACACTTCCAACCTAACTTAGCTAAAAAAGCATCATCCAGCGAGGAAAGACTCTTTATCCCCAAACCTCCATTCTTTTTTGGTTGAGAAATAATATTCCATCCTACTAGATGCAATTGACGGGGACTGGGTCTGGGTCGATGACTCTAAGTTAATCACATAATCGACTCAAAAAGTTAAAACTTTTAAAATATCAGTGACGACTCGCCTGCAAAGTTGTAATTAGTAGTCACATAAATGTTCCATATTAGAAAAATTCTTTAATTTGGTTCATGTTATTGAAATTTTTTCCCATGTATCTGGCTTTGGTCTTTTGGGATGACCATGTTTGGTTCAGGATATTGAACAATTTCCCTGGGTAATATATAGCTTTTGAAAAATTTGAAGCAGACGAGATAGAAAGCACTGTTTAGAAAACCATTTCTAAGATGGTATTTTGTTACTTAGCTGGCTAAATGACAAGACACACTCCACTTAAAAGACAGAATAGACATGGTCAGAGAATTTGTAGTATTATTAACCGATTTTCATAAAGTATGATATGGGGTTATTTTAGTATTTTTAACTGATTTTTATCAATATTTTATCTTCAACCAAACATACACTCAGAAAATTTAACTCAATTTCTCCGGTAATATTTTGGCGTACCAAACAAGTTTTTTTAAACTTTCCTATCAAAATCACTTTCCCATCGTATTCCTACTAATTCTATTTCCGTCGTAAAGAAATTAAACGCCCCCTAAATGTAGACACTAGATAGTGCTTTCAAAATCTATATATATATATATATATATATATATATATATATATATATATATTTATTTATTTATTTATATAAAGGAGAGTTCAATGTTGGAAACTTTTGCCATATGTCACTCCCTCCTTTCATC
>JAVKPL010015495.1:122500-126809 GCA_032173675.1 Gastrolobium villosum | reverse complement strand
CTCACCGGCTCAACTCCACCACCATCACCGCCACCGTCGAGGCCATTGAGGTCCTCAAGAATTACGAGGACAAGAAGAACTCGTCGACCAAGGAGAGCCCTTAATGGGGTGTGCTCCAATCCTAATGGATGCCCTTTCGACCAACAAGTGGCTTCTTTCAATTGTGATCTCTGTCGGATTACTAATAGCCATAGGTCCCAACCCTATGGTTCCAACCTCAACCAATCTTCCATTCCCGCCCATGAGTTTGTTTCTTTCAACCTTAGTTTTAATTTAATTTATTACCATCCATTTTTAATTTAATTTTCATTTTTTTTAATAATCAGCTTGCACATTGTTTTTCAATTACACCAACTTTAAGATTTATGGGTTTTATTTGGTTGTTTTTCAATTGATTCATCGAAAATTCAACTAAGAATTGTCAAACTCGTATAAGGAACGTTTTTCCTAATATTAATTTGAGTTTTATAAGAGTTATGTCGTAAAAAAAATGATTGTGTTATGTTATAGAGATTCGTTTTGCGTGCCTGAGATTTTTTTTTTTTGCTGCGGCCTCACAAAATGTTATGTGTGTAAGAAAATTTTTGTGGTCATGTTAAATGATAGATGATAAACCCTATTAATTTTTCCATTTGCATTGAACCTATGATTGTTGCCATGTGGGTTCTTTGATCCATTTTTACATGCATTTTGGTTGTCTTAGATTAGCTCAAGCGATTGCAAGGGTGAAAATTTAATTTTGTGAAGACATTAATTATTATTTTATGCCATTGTGGGGTTGACACACATCGTTAAAGGAATCCAATAAGAATATGCATTTCTTATACATTCATGGGTTTGAATCCCTCTTTTACCATGCATAGCCTAGTTTGGTGGGTTAGATACTAGATGAGTTGCTTCATTACATATATGAAGATATATTTTTTCTTTTTTTTTTTAACTTTTGAATCTTCTTACCCTCTACGATCCCATGCATGTAAATGACATCATTGAAGTCTCTATTCTTAAAAAGAAGATATTATTTCTAATAATATACTAAGGGTTTTATAATTATCATTCAACATGAGAATTTAAATTTTCCTACACACCCTTCGGTTTCCGTGCTGACATGGGTTCTACATACAATTTTTTTCTAATACATGAGTCTCACATGCTTTTTATCTCTACAACATGAGATTTCAATTCTCATTCAACATGAGAATTATAAAACCCATATACTAAAATAAAAGTTTCATATATGTAGGTCATTATGCACATTACTTTTTTTTGTCTTTTGGGTTAATAAATTAAGCAAATAAACAGTGTTGAATTGTTATTTTGGTGACTGCAGGCTGTTTCTGAGGGGATTGACCGAGTACTGGAGAAGGAGATTGAGCAAAATATTTAGCAACATTAACCAGACACCACCACAAGTTCAAAGCTACGTGATTGGACACCAACCATTGGCGTACTCCCAACTCTATGCTACAGCCATTGCTTCTGATCCCATGAATGGAAATCAGAACCTTATGGTTGCACCAAATTACGAGCCACAGCCAACACTTCCTCTGTTTCCTGAGGAAGCTTGTTTGTTTTCGGTTTCATCAGCAGAAGAGGGGAATGGCAATAATACCCTTGCATTGATGGCTGCTAGTGATGAAGGTGCTTTGGATTTGGAGCTGAGGTTGGGTTGAAGCTAGTGAGACTCAAATATGTGTCTCATGCATCAATGGACAAATATTTTGCTAGCTACCAAACTTTATGACATTATATAGTCCTTGTTATGCTGCTTGTTTTAAGACTTTTTTTCTTTTTTACCTTTATTTTCGAGTCTAGTTTGTGTGCTATTGTCGTTTGTTTATGTTATCGATGTTACTTGTACTTGATTTGGAAGTATGTCTTTCTCTTGAATACTATATCATCAATAATTGGATTGGAAATATTTCCTTAGTTCTATTTTCCTAAATAATCTCTTCTCTTTTTTTTTTTTATTCGTATTATAATTTATCTTTCGGCTAATGTTATTAGTGGAAAGGTAATTATTTTCCCTAAAATTCATTACATCTAAATTGATATGAGCTGTGTGACTGTCAAATTATTTGAAAGATAACATTTTATTGTAAAAGTGATTCATTTGTCTTTTATTTATGTGATAATTAATAAGAAGAAAAGATAAAATTAAGATTATAATGGGTAATTACGAAATGTTAGATTTAATTCTAATCTAACGGTAATGAGATTGGTTCTAAAGGTGATAAACTTACCTGGTGGTAAGTATAATATATATATATATATATATATATATAATAACATCCCCAATTTAAGAATTTAATTAATTACCTTTAATAAGTAATTAAGCATGTATTAGTGAGTAAAATTAAGAAGAAGGCTTAATTAAGTGAGTTGGAGTCACTTTTGAGGTAAAAAATGTACTCAGTGAAAATTAAGGGATATAAATGGATGTAGAAAAAAGTACCCAAAATATAAAAATAAAAGTGGAAATATTCCTCGAAAAATATTCCAAACTTTTGGGTAAAGTTCGATAATTAATGGAATTGAATAGATAGATGAGCTAATACACGGCTTAAGTCACTTAACCTATGTAAGTAACCTGAGCCACTTAAAGAACCCCAAAATTTCCCCCCCAACCCATCGTGTGTGCAGAGGAGAGAAAGCGAGAAAAGAAGACGACGCAGCAGAACAGAACGAGACCCAGGAACAAGAGCGAAAAACCCTAGGTGATGCAAACCTCAGCCAAATTCATCCGTTCCAAAGCTTAATCCACTCTTAATCTTCTCCTTTTTCATAATCCAAGCTTAGTTTTGAGTGGGAGTCTTTGTGGAGAGAGATTTTATCCCTCAAAATTTGACCCTTTTGTGAAAGTGTAGGGTTTTTGGAGCTTTAACCTCCAGGGAAGCTTGAGGGGTGATTAATTCTTGTTGTGTGATACTTTGTGGTGAGTTTTCCACTCTCTTTCACACAAATTCTTTGAGTTTTACATGATTTAGGTTTTGATGAATAGTGTTTTAGGATTTTGTGATTATGTGAGTAAACTGGACATGTTCTAGGAGGATTGAGACTTAGTGTATGTTATGGAAAATGCTAGAAATGATAAATAAACGGTAGAAATGAGTTTAGATTGTCATTTTGGTATAGTTAGTTATTTGAGTAAATTATGCTTGAAATTAAGGATATTCTTGAATGGTAAGCCATTGTTTGATTATAGAATTAATTGTGTTCCTTGTATTAATAGGATTGAGGCAAGAAATCCAAGCGGAGTGACCAACTCTTGTGGTTGTATGCAATTGAGGAGAGTTCAAAAGCAAGGTAAACCTTTGGACTTGGGGTTGATCCCATTGAGTGTTCCACCATACTCCGTTGAGGAGAAATGGTTTATGAGATGTGATATGAAATTATGATATTAATTGTACGCTCATGCATTGATTCATGCATTGATACATGTTATGATTGATTAATGATTATTGGTTGATGTTGATTGTTGAAGAGTCATTGAGGAATGGTTATAGAGGAAGAAAATAATGAATGAGATAATGGTTGAGGATTGTGATTGAGGTTATGAGTGATAGTATTATGATGAGGATGATTGGTAGGAACTTCCCTTGGAAATAGCCCTATGTGGATCTCCATGTGGTTAGAGCCTAAGAGAAACAGCCCTATGTGGATCTCTCTTGGAAGTCCCTAGGTTGAGGTTAAGGACTTCCCTTGGAAACAGCCCTATGCGGATCTCCATGTGGTAAGAGCCTAAGAGAAACAACCTTTGAGGATCTCACTTGGAAGTCCATATAATGGTTATTGATAAGGATGTGTTGAACTGTTATGATTATGTGTGCATCGAAAGTGAACCTTAGGGTGGAGTGATCTCCAAGGACCTCTGGTTTACTGTGATATATTCGTATATCTCACCCCATGTTGTGGGGCATTATTTCAGGTACTGATAGAGGTGACGTTGATCGAGGCAAGAAGCATGAGTAGAATGTACCTGATAGCTGGATATTTTGAGTTGTATGCCATATATAATTGCTATATGTATATTTTGATGTCACATTATGTATTTGAGGGACTTAGTGCATGATGATTGTTGTGATGAATGCCTTGTCGTAAATGGCTTATAGCTTTGATCATGTTCCTTTTGTAGCTAAGCCCTTTGGCATGTATATGAAATTTGTAAGAACAATGATGTAATTATGTGATGGAAAGACATGGCAACAATTTGATGTATATGTGTAGATGAGATTCATGTATGAAAGTTGTGGTATGTTGATTAGGTGTTGAGAAAAGGGGTTGGATTCCCTTCCCCTGAACTGAGAAA
>JAVKPL010015495.1:0-120000 GCA_032173675.1 Gastrolobium villosum | reverse complement strand
TATATATATGAGGTAGGATCCTTTGACACCGGTGTCAAATTTAAATTTTTACACTACATCTGAGAGCACTTTGATCAAAAAAATCAACGACTCTGATTTGCAAGCATGTGATACCATTGATATTTTTTGATCTAACGACTATCAGATGAGGTGTCAAATTTGAAATTTGACACCGGTGTTAAAGGATCCTAACTCTATATATATATATATATATATATATATATATATATATATATATATATATATATATAGGGAATTATACATATAAAAACTTTTTTTACAAATTACACTAAGTATGACAGGTTATACACTCTTGATTAAAATATGACCAGTCATACTTAGTGTAATTTGTAAGAGTTTGTAAATAAAAAGTTTGTAAATATAACCTTCCCCTATATATGGGAAAATTGTTTGTCATTTTAAATGACATAAAGTTATGTCATTTTAGGAGAGATTTAGACACAAAATAATTCTTTTATTTAAAATTTAAATTAGAATAAATCACCCACTTTCTCTCTCCTATGATTCCCATTTCTTGTGTATATCTCTCTCTTCTAAAATGACATAAATTATGTCATTTAAAATGACAAATATCAAACCCACATATATATATATATATATATATATATATGTGTGTTTTCGTTTTGTCCTTTAACACGACACAACAAAGTTTTCTACACACACAACATTTTGTGGGGCCCACATTTTTTAAAACCAAAAAAATAAATAAAAATTAAGGCACGCAAAACGAATCTCTATAACATTACACAATCACTTTTCCTACAACATAACACTTATAAAACCCTATATATATATATATATATATAACCCTATATATATATATATATACATATATATATATATATGGCAAAATAATTTGTAATGTGACTGCATATAAGTATTGGTGCAGTCACATAAAAACTACGTCGTTTTGGGTGGAAAAAATGAAGTTCGCGTTTAAAATTAATTACAGAAAATAAAAATATTATATTTATTTCCACCTTTGTATGGTTATAATTCCCCATATTCAATGTTTTATATTTATTTTCATCTTTGTATGGTTATTATTCCCCTTTTTTAATGCTTTCACATTATAAAACGACGTAGTTTTATATGACTGCACCAATTCTTAGGTGCAGTCACTTTACATCCGCTAAACCATATATATATATATATATATATATATATATATATATATATATATATATATATTACCAGGTCAGTCTACCACCTTTACAACACCATCTTAATACCGTTATATTAGAATTAAATCTAACAGTTCATAATTACATCTTATAATCCTAATTTTTTTCTCTCACATTCCCTTTCTGTCTCTCTAGGTTTTCATCCCCCCTCTCTCTAGGTTTGAAAATCACTTCTCTCATTCTCTATAATTCTTTGATTCTATCTCGAGAACCAACTATGTAGCATCTACATCGAGAATTCAAGTATTGTCTACGTCATTAGTCCGATCCTTTCTAGGAACTACCAGTAATAACGAACTCGCAAAATAAATCTTTTTTTTCTTAAAGGGATTTGTTGTTCCTGAATCTGCTTCACCTTTATTGTTATTTGAACAAGTAAAGTGATGTCTTGGTCCGAGTGGGAATAACATTTCTCTTCTACATGTCCATGGAGTTTTGAAAAATCCAAACATCTCAGGCCACCGCACACCATACTAGCTGTACAGGATAAATTGAATTAGTGAAGGACAAAAAAAATTCCACCAAAGTAAGCATTAGTTGTGTCATTTCAACTGCAGGGTCCTTTAATAGCCATTAGCCAACAAGAGGAACCACAACGAAAACTAACACAACAAAGATTATCGCTCTGTTGCAAGATCAAAATAGTGATTTCACATTGATCAAGAACACAAGCATCAAACAAGAAGAAAACCTAATTTCTCAATTTCATTTCAAGATTTCATTAAACCAAAATCTCCCGAAATAATAATCACAGAACCAATCTCAACATCATTGTAACGCTTTGATCTTCGTTAGCCTCGGTGAGACATTTTTGCTGGAACTGAATATCAAGCACTGTAACTATGAAGAGAGAATGAGATAGATGATTCCCAAACCTAGAGAAAGAGAGAGGGGGGAATGTGAGAGAAAAAACTAAGATTATAAGAAATAATTATAAATCGTTAAATTTTAATTCTAATCTAACGGTGATGAAATTGGTTGTAAAGATAGGAAACCTAACTGACAGTAAGTATAACCCTCATATATATATATATATATGTATATATATATATGAGGAAGGTTATACTTACAACCTTTTACAACCATATCTTATCACCGTTGATTGACGAAAATCATGGCAGAGTGAATAAAAATCTTTTTGCTGGAATTGTTGAAAGGATGAAGGAAAAGCTGAATAGTTGGCAGGGTCAATCCTTATCTCAAGCTGGAAGAGTAATTCTTGCTCAATCAGACTTGAGTTCTATTCTATATTATCATATGCAAAACACTAGGCTCCTTAAGAACATTTGTAATGAGATGGAGCAGATGATGAGATCCTTTATCTGGAATGATTCAAGTACGGTCAAGCATATGCACCTAATTGGATGGGATATTATAACAAAGCCGAAATCTGCAGGTGGGCTTGGATTTAAAAAGTTTTCTGTCATGAATGATGCTTTTATTGGTAAATTGATTTGGACCTTCTTGAATAAGTCTGACCAGCTTTGGGTTAGAGTACTTAAAGCTAAATATATGCATGCTGTCAATATTTATGAGGGGTTTAGTTACAAGAATGGCAACTCTCATTTATGGAAATCTATTTGTGATGTCTGGAACAAGATGCATCCGAGACTGATATGGGATGTGGGAGATGACACTTTAGTAGCTTTTTGGAGAGAAAAATGGTTAGATGATGATTTCACTTTAGCTAACAAAGCTACTATTTCAATTCCCAGATTGAACTTGATAAGAAGGCTGTGGAATATGTCACTGGTGATGGCGAATGGGATTGTGCAAAATTATCAAGTTTTCTCCCTTCAGAAACTATCCAACTCATTAGGAGTCGTATTCCTCCTCATGAATCAAATGGTGCTGATAGAATCATTTGGAAGCTGCCGGGTGCTAGTGGTGTCACAGTCAAAAATATTTATAATGCCTTAATGAATCACATGGAAGAGGGTATTGATGGTCATAATATCTGATCTTTAATTTGGAAGTTGAAGATTCCTAATCGGATTAGCTTGTTTGTGTGGAAAATGGCTCATTATAGGCTTCCAACTAGGAGCTTGTTGGCTAATGGAAATATGGTTGCTGCTACTTGCCCTTTGTGTAGTTTAGATGATGAAACTATTCTACATATGGCTAGAGATTGCTGTAATATTAAAAGACTTTGGCTGGAGTTGATTGGACACCCTGAGAATGATGAATTCTTCGATGCAGATCTAGATGGTTGGCTCTTGAGAAGCTTGCAGAATAAAACTCAGGTTCGGTTTAATGTTTCTTGGTCTTTGATTTTTATTATTACTATTTGGAATGCTTGGTGGTGGAGAAATAAAATTGTTCATGGAAAGGAATTAAATTACTTTGCCTACAATATGAATTTTATTGAATCAAAAGTAAAGAAATTTTATGTAGCTTAGGGGAATCATCATAATATGATAGCCATAAATTCTTTTGGATTCATTTATGTTAGATGGGATCCTCCAAATTTTGGTTGGATAAAAATAAATACTGATGGGGCAGCTAGAAGTAATGGGGGTGGGGCTGCTTGTGGCTATTTTAAGAGATGATTCTGGTGTTTGGCTTCATGATTTGGCATATTACATTAGGAAATGTTCAGGTTTTGTGGCTGAATTATGGGGTGTTCTAAAAGGCCTTCAAGCTTCCTGGAATAGGGGTTGGAGACGTTGCATCTTAGAAAGTGATTGTAGCTCTGTTACCACTTTGCTCACCAAATAGGGGAGAGCAGCTCGAGAGTCCCGTCTGGTGGCTCGTATTCGAGCATGGTTACATAAAGATAGGGATGTTCAACTTGTTCATATCTACAGGGAAAGTAATAGTTGTGCAGATCGGTTATCTAAATACCCACTTGATCATGTCGTAGAGAATAATATGTGTAATTTTAGTTCCCCTCCTGGTATTTTGTCATTGTATCTGACAGATTTTTCTTTGGCCTGTAATTTGCGTAGGGTTGTTCTAACTTGAGTTTGTTTTTTTGGGGTTTTTTCACCATTTGTTTAAAACAAAAGTTTAATAATCCACAAATAAGAAAGAAGGAGGCTGCTAATAAATTATTGGTATGAAATATTTATTTCCCCATGTATATGCTATGAAACGATAATGATACAACAAAATTTTAAGAATAATAACAAAAATAAAATATGTCATTATTATTATTATTATTATTATTGTTATTATTATTATTATTATTATTATTATTATTATTATTATCATCAAGTTTTAGTGAATCTAGAAGAGAGAGAAGAGACAAAATAATCTCCATTAATCAGAAAATCTCAATGAATGAATGCTTACAGCTGAAACTACTCTTATATACAACCGAAAAAGAAGGAACTAACTAACTTATAATAACAGAAAACTAACTTTCTAACTAATCAGAAAATAACACGTTGCTTAAATACACAGATACTTAAGCCAACTGTAATACCCTCCCTCAAGTTGGAAGGTGGAGATTACAAGACCCAACTTGCCAATCAGAAGCTTGAATGGTCCTGCAGATAAATTCTTTGTAAAGGGATCAACTAATTGAGCAACAGAAGCTATAGGTAGAAGATGAATAAGTCCATAATTGATTTTCTCTCTAATCAAATGACAGTCTATTTCTATATGTTTAGTTCGCTCATGAAAACTGGGATTGTGTGCAAGGTAAATGGCTGATCCATTATCATAGTAGATTGGAATGGCCTTGGTCAACTTCACATTCAAATCCTGCAACTGATATTGGATCCATTGCATTTCACAAGTTAATGCAGCCAACGCTCGATACTCAGCCTCAGAGGATGATCTAGATATTGTCCCCTACTTCTTTGATCTCCAAGTTACTAATGATGAACCCAGAAAAACACAGAACCCAGTTATCGAACGTCTAGTCTCTGTACAGGTTGCCCAATCGGAGTCAGCAAATCCACATGGATCCAGATTATTTTTCACAGGATAAAACAGAACATTTCCAGGAGCTTTCTTTAAGTAACGAAGAACATGCAAAGCAGCTTTCATATGTTCATCAGTTGGTTGAGACACATATTGACTTAATTATTTCACCGCATAACAAATGTCAGGTCGAGTTGTTAAGTACAACAATCTTCCTATGAGTCTTCGATAACTGGCTATATCAGCATAAGGTTCTCCTTTATCCTTTTTTAATTCCAAACCAGGTTCCAAGGGTGTTGAGCTAGGCTTGGCTCCTAACATCCCTCCACTTGATATGACTTCAAGTGCATACTTTCGTTGATTCACCATCAAACCTTCTTCTAAGCGAATAATCTCCAAGCCCAAGAAATAATGCAGGTCTCCCAAGTCCTTGATTTTAAATTCAGCATCAAGAAACTTTTTAACATAGTATATCTTTGACTTGCTGTTTCCTGCCAGAACTATATCATCAACATAAATCAGTAAAGTAGTGAATGAGTTTCCTTCTGACTTGATAAGCAACGAATGATCAGCTTGTAACTGTTTATAGCCTATGGATAATAGAGCTGAGCTAAGTCGTGAGTACCATTGCCTTCTTGCTTGTCTTAAACCATATATGGATTTTTGTAACTTACAAACCAGATTCGGTTGAGCAAGTTTCACCCCTGGAGGAGGCAGCATATACACTTCCTCATTTAATACCCCATGTAGAAAGGCATTGTTTACGTCAAGTTGTTCCAAATACCACCCCCTTGCAATGGCAACACTGAGCAAAATTTGAATGGAAGCAACTTTAGCAACAGGAGAGAAATTTTCAAGAAAATCGACCCCTTCAAGTTGAGTATAACTTTTTGCTACAAGTCTGGCCTTTTGCCTTTCAATGGAACCATCAGCTCTTAATTTCATTTTGGAAACCCATTTACAACCAATGGGATGTTTATCAGAAGGAAGTGCTGTCATGGTCCAAGTATTGTTATGTTCAAGAGCTTCAATTTCAGATAACACAGCTCTTTGCCAACAATCATGTTGAGAGGCTTCATGGTAGGATTGAGGTTCTTTGAAGGAATTAAGGGTAAAGCATTGGGAGGAATGTGGTTGAGGGCGTGAGTTATAAGAGATGACTAAAGACAGTGGGTAAGGAGTGGTAGAAGTCATATGACATTGAAAATCATTGAGGTAAGAAGGTTTTTGTCGTTGTCTATCAAAACGATGAGGAAGAGTAGGATTGGGTTCTGTAATATTGTCAATAGGTGGGGTAGGTAGTGTTTGTTTTATAGGAATTTGGTATATAGCAGTAGGTGGGTTTGGTAGTAAAGGGTCATTGTTAAGGAGAATAGGTGGAACAATGTTTTGGACAAAATGAGTTGGTAAATCATCAAAGGGAGATATAGGTGCAATAGGTTGAACAGTGTCTTGGAGAGAATGAGTTTCACTTGTGGCATTAGATGAAAAGGGAAAGCATGTCTCATAAAAAATAACATTGCGTGTAGTAAGAATTTGATGAGAGTGTAAGTCAAGAAGGACATACCCTTTGATTCCTCTTTTGAATCCCAGAAAAACACACTTGCGTGCATGATGTGCCTCTGGCAAGTCATCCCACACTGCTGAAGGGGATGACATGGAGGGCTGATCTTATCTCCTTGCTGATGGAGATCTTGTATATTAGTTTATTTTTCCGTTTCGTGTTTTTAGTTATTTTGGTTGGTATATTTTTCTATGATGTTTTAATGTGTGCATTATAGTTTCTTCTATATGCACTGCTTGTTCTATTGTGCAGGTTTTTCTTCCTTCTTGTGGTTTAATTATTGCTGAGAACAACAATGCTCTAAATCTGGGAATGGTTGGCTTGCACCTTAGAACTGCAATTCTTCTATCAGGGGAGATATTCTAACTCTTTTAATTTTCTTAGTTATTTTATAGTTATTTGGTGTGCCATTAAAAAAAAATTAAAAAAAATTAAAAAATAAAAAAAATGTGTGTTTTGAACAAATCCCAGGTTTAAATGTGCTCATCTTGTTAAAGTACATGATTGAATTTTAGGAAATATATTGTTTGACTTTCTGGCATAACATTGCATAGGCATAATTGGATTGCATGATTGCTCGTTTGTCTGAGTTAAGATTGTGAATTCTGATAATGTCTGAAGTCAATTTTCTTGAGTCTGCATTGATACCATAACTGTGAGGTTTTGAGCCTAAACACTGAAATTTTTGTTGAGAGACCTCACTGTTGTAATACTCTAGAACTTGATTTGTTTCTGTGTGATGCATGCATTGATTGATATGATAAAGGCATTTTGTTCTTATTAGCTATTGGCCAAAATAACCCACCTGTATGATATTTTCCCTTGCTAGCCCTTTTGAGCTTGAACTGATTTGTTGTAAAATGACCTGTGGCCTGATTAATGGCTTAGCCAATATCCATATGACTTACCTTGGTTGAGATTGAATAACTGAAAGTGTTGGAAATAAAGTAAAGAAAGTGAGGTAAGCTCCACAAAGGTCAAGGAATTAAGGGATGAAAAATTCATATATACCCTTATAAAAAAAAGATAAAAGGGTAAAGAGAAAAGCAAGAAAAAGGAAAAAAGTAAAAGGTGGTTAAAAGGAATTAATTCCCGGAATTCTGAGGGAATGTTAGTGGAGCAAAACAATTGAGTTGAATTTGTTAAAAATGAAATAATATCAGTTTTCAATCTCTTGGTTGTTTGAGCTACTATCCAAATTTCCTACCTATTACCTTGGCCAAGTTACAACCTGTGAAGTCCTTTTGATCAATTGATGCATGTGTTTGATTCTTCAATTTTAAGAATTTTTGAGAATATGATCAAGCATATGGTAGTGTTATAGCTTTGAGTAATTGAGTGCTCGTGATACCCTTAAACACTGAGTGTTGAGTGAACATTATTTATCTGTGTGAGGGGTAATCAATGTAGACTTGTATATTTAAGAAGCTGATGGCATTATTGGAAGTTCATGATATTGAGTCAGACATGCATGACATATTGTATCTGATAGTGTCTATGATTGTTATGTTGGATTAAGTGAATATTTCCTGGATTAAGTCTTTTACATTGCTGGGGACAGTAATGTTTAAATCTGGGAATGGTTTGATGTGCCTCTGGCAAGTGTGATTTTTCTGTGATAAAATTTACAAGAATTGAGTCATAAGAGAGCAATTTAAATACATATTTGCTAATTATGTTGATTCTTTGTATGTCAATAATATTCACCTTTTAGTTGTATTTTTACAGGAAAAAAGTGAAAATTATAAAAAGTCCGCAATTCTACAGGGTTGCAGCACACTGCAAGTCCATAAATCCATAAGCATGGCGCGGACCGGCACCACACTGGCGCAAACCCGCGCCAGTTTACGAACTATACACCGGAGTCTGGCAAGTGGCGCAAACTGGCGCCACTGTGGCGCCAACTAGCGCCAAATTCATGGAAGCAACTTTGTCCAGCACCATGGCGCTAGGTAGCGCCAAATCCATGCTACCTAGCGCCAAAACAAGCCAACTAGCGCCATGATTCATGCTTGGTGGCGCCAAGTGGCGCCACTTTACGAGGAGATGTTCCGACTTTGCAATTTTGGACAGAAGCGTGGCGCCACACCGACGCCGACTTGCGCCACACCGACGCCAACTGGCGCCAGTTTGCGGGATGGATGCTCCGTGTTTTCTGAAGGGTATTTTTGGAAAAATAAAAGAAGGCTATAAAAAAGACCTTTTGCAGATTAGGTCAGCCACATATTTTTTGAGAGACGGATTCTGAAAATTCTGAGATTCACAGAGAGACACAGAAGAAGCAGATCTGGAGATTGGAGGAGAAGGGCACTGGAGTTGTTCTTCGTTCTTCATCTCCTTCTAGTATTTCTTTATCTTTTGTTTTAATTTTATGTTGAATTTTAGATCAGCGATCATGATGTTGATCGGCTAGATCATTTTTATTGTAGTCAGGGTCACGATCCATATGTGAACCCTTGACATGAAGGATTGATTTGTGGTTTTTAATTTATATAATTATCTTTATCTTTACTCTGTGCGAATTTTATATTCCCTTTGTTAGAATTGATCAATCTGATATTTGGGGATATTCTGAGGATCAAAACCCTAGATAGGAATATTGGGGTTTTGATCTGGAAAGGGGGTAAGATAACAATCTGTATACGTGCTAGGAATAGACGTGTATACGATTGCAGATGTTTAAATTATCGCGCCCATTGCTTGATCCCATGAGAAATATTGCAAGGAATTGGGGTTTCTCATGGGATTAAAGGGTTAACCCTGCAAGGAATTGAGGGTTAACTATTGAATCTTTTAGAAGATAATTTATCTGAGTGATTATATAAATCAATTCGGAGTAAAAAGCGGGGATCATTTGGTGAATGAACTCTGGCTACAATGCTTTTCTCATATTTTTCTACAAATCAATTTTCAATTTTATTGTTTTATTTTTCAATCTAAAAACACAAAAACAAGTCTTTATTTTTAATTTCACTCAATTTGACAATATTTGTCACACAAACCCTATTTGAGTTACTTCCGTTCTTTAAAGAGAAAGTTTAATTGATATTAGATCCTAATCCCTGTGGAGACGAACTTTATTTATCACTTTATTACTTGTGCGATCGGTATACTTGCCGGAGAGCATCAGTGCACGAGGGGAAAATTTGGTGCGAGCAATGGAGACAGTGTTGGCATAACAAAAGCAGCCAAATACTTTTACATGGAAGAATGTGGGAGGAACACCATGAAGTAGCTCAAATGGAGGCTTTCCAAGTAGAATGGAGCTGCTGGTTCTGTTAATTAGATGAACAACATGCATAATACATAAAGACCAGAACTTGAGAGGGAGGTGTGCTTGGAAGAAGAGAGCTCTAGCTACATTAAGAATGTGTTGGTATTTCCTTTCTACTACACCATTCTATTCTGGGGTGTATACACAAGATGTTTGATGCTCAATTCCTTTGCTGGAATAAAATGATGGCATATTGAATTCAACACCTTGGTCACTATGTATAGTTTTGACAGTGGCAGTAAATTGATTCTGTACCATAGAAAAAAATTTCTATATATGCATCCTTTTTTCACCTTTATTATTCATCAAAATTACCCAAGTAAATTTTGAGTAGTCATCTACGATTGTTAAGAAGTATCTTTCACCATTTACAGAAGTAACTGAAAAAGGACCCCATATGTCGGCATGGATCAATTCAAAACACTTATTGGTAGCAGTAACACTGTTATTAAATGGAAGCTTGCGTTGCTTGGCTAAATGGCAGACATCACATGGAAAATCATATTTATTACAAGTCATGTAAGAAAAATCTTTACAGATATTATTCATAACAGAATGGGAAATGTGTCCTAGTCGAAAATGCCATAAATTGGAGGCATCAATTGTGGTGGTGCTTGGAGATCTATGTTGAACAATTGTCTGTGCACACTTGTTCTGAATCTCCACTTCTTCACATACTGGTTGTCCATCAAGCATCAACACAAAGAGGCCATTAACCAACTTAGCAAAACCAATCACTTGGCCCGAAGCTATCTGCTTAATTAAACAAATGCAACCACGAAAGATGAGTTCATAGGAAGCTGATGAAATAAGCTATGTAACCGAGATCAAATTCACATGAAACTCAGGAACATATAATGTGTCAACAAGTTGTAAAGAATCAGACAAATTCATAGTGCCTGAATAATGAGCAATTAATTTATGATTATTTGGCAGTATGATTGAAACTAGTTCAATTTTCTTAACTGAAGACAATAATGAACCTATTGAGCATATATTGTCTGTAGCTCATGTATCTAATATCCATTGAGAATTCTTACCAGATGAGGTGACATTGAAAGCTGCACCTACATCACGTTTTGCTTGGGAAAAATGTGTAGAATGATTATTGGCTTCAGTTGAAGTTTCAACTTTAGGTTGACTCATCAAATCAAGAAAATTTTGATACTCTTCTTGTGTAATAGACACTTTGGAATCTTTAGTCTCATCAGTGTCTTCAAATGCATCATGAGTGACTGCATTAGCAGATGCAATTCTTGTTCTATTCTTGAAGCCCGGTGGATAACCATGTTTTGCATAACAAGTTTCCACCGTATGGTTTATACATCCACAATGAGTGCAAAGTCTGAGTCCTCTCCCTCGACCATTTCTTCCTCTGCCATAATATCCTCCACAACCTCTTCCAAAATTTTGCTGATCTGCTGCATATGCCTTTGACATTAAGGAAGATTCGTTTGGGATCTCAATATTCATTTGGCGTTCTTGTTGTGTGACTAAAGAAAAGGATTTATTCATGTTTGGCAAAGGCTCAATCATCATGATCTGGGATCGAACGTGAGAAAACTGGTCATTAAGACCTTTCAGAAAGATTAATACCTGATCTCGTTCTTTACACTTCTTGAGCTTATCAGATGCTCCACAAGTGCAATTCGGCAAAGGTTGCAAAGTCTCTGATTCGTCCCATAATATTTTCAACTGAGTAAAGAAATCACTTACAGAAGAATCTACTTGATGAAGACAATGGATTTCTTCATGTAAATCAGCAATTTTGAAGATGTCCGATTGTGCAAATCGTTCTTGAAGATCTTTCCAGACTTCAGATGCCTTTTCAATCCAGAGAATTGATCTACCAATAGATGGTTCAATAGAATGTTGTATCCATGAAAGAACCATTATATTACAACGGTCCCAAGCTTGGAATGTAGAATTGTTGGCTTGTGGAACTGTGAAAGTTCCATCAACCAAACTGAGTTTGTTTTTCGAACGTAACACCATTTTCATAGCCCGAAGCCATGTGTGATAGTTTTTTCCATTGAGAAGAGGAGTTACAAGAATGAGAGAAGGACTTTCACTAGCATGAAGGTACAAAGGATTTGAAGGATTCACTAGATAATCAGGAAGGGAAGCTTGCTGGTTTGCCATCGAAAATTTTACAAAGAAAGAAAGAAAGAACAATGAAAACTGAAGAACGATGAAGTGGAATACCAGAGCTCCCTTCAGAGCTTTGATACCATATCAAGTTTCAGTGAATCTAGAAGAGAGATAAGAGAGAAAATGATATCCATTAATCAGAAAATCTCAATGAATGAATTCTTACCGCTGAAACTACTCTTATATACAACCGTAAAAGAAGGAACTAACTAACTGAAAATAACCGAAAACTAACTTTCTAACTAATCAGTAAATAACACATTGCTTAAATACACAGATACTTAAGCCAACTGTAATAATAATAATAATAATAATAATAATAATAATAATTATTATTATTATTATTCACTCATAGCTCTGAAAAACCACTTAAATCACTTTGAATAACTCCAGAGAAGCAAGTGAGCTAGTACCTAGTGAATTAGAACAATGATTATTATTTTGACAATGCCTTGAAATTTTTTTAAAGCTTTGGATATTGTGTTTTATCTCAAAGAGTAAATAAAAAATAAAAAAATCTTGAGTAGTGGGTTACACCTTTTTTTTTTCTTCTTTGAGCACATTCTTTAACTCCAAAATCTACTTCCAAGGGAAATAAAATGTGTAGGTTTTAAAGTTTCATCAAGATTCGAGAGGATGATTGAAATTTGATGGGAAAAAAAAGGCAAATGAAGAGAAAGTAAAAAAGAGAAAAAGAATTTCACCAAAAAAAAAAAAGAGTAAAAGAAAGAAAGATGGAAATGAATAGAAAAAAAATGGTAAAAACGAGGCCTCCGTCGAATAACGTTTTAAATCTCAAGTCTTACAAGTTTTTTTTTTTTTTTTTTTTTTTTAATATCATTTTGTCCCTCGCCATAATTTTATCCGTTGCGTTTCAGAGTTTCACCCAATTTAAACTCAAATTGGTATTACTTACTTTGAAATAGACAATACTCATTCATTTTTTTTTTTTTTTGGTGTAGGAAAATACTCATTCTGTTAGCATTATGTGAGGCTAACTGTGATAATATCTTGGATTTTCTGTTGTATAAAATGAATTCAAATTAGTGACATTTGTACATTACATGGTACGCTCCTTTTCTACGTATATTTATTAGGTATTGCAGTTTGTAAACCTTGCAACTTGGTCTAAGCCATAATAATGAAACTTGTCAACTATCAAGTTTATTATGGACCAACACATATTTTTTATAATTTTAAAATTAGTTTTAAGTTAAAGTTGAAAAAAAAATTAAAAGTTATTTTGTAATTATAGAAAACTATTTTCAGGATTTTAAAGACGAAAGATCAAATAATTTGTTATTAAGATAAAGAGTAAAATTTATAAATATAAATTTAGAATAAAAGTAAAATTGAAAATTAAATGAGAATTCTACAAAACTATCATATATCTTTTAAAAAGAGTTATGTCTTTTTTTTTAGGATTTGATATTTCTCAATGTTATAGGAAATAAAATTATATCCTATACACATATAAAAATGTATGATGTTCATGTGCTAATGTGAAAAGAAGAGAGAGAAAACAAATATGGACTCCACAAACTTTTATGTCTATGTAGGAGATAATTTTATCTCCTACAACTTTAGAGACATTAAACCTTTTTTTTAAGTTAAAAGCTACTTTAAGCCAAAGTTATAAAAAATGTCTTAAAAATTAAGAGGAGGGATATTCTAACTACCACAATTTTCCACTACCAACTTACTACTTATCTAATCACCATTAGATTAACATTTTCTCTCTCTTTAAAAACATTTTAACATTCTCTCTTTTTCATCCAATGGTGATGTGATGGGTAGTAAGTTAGTAGTGAGAATGTTTGGTAGTTAGAATATCTTCACTCAAAAATTAAAGCTTAAAGTTGTTTTTTTTTTTTTTTTTTTGGTACAGAAGCTTAAAGTTGTTTGATAGTTGTATAAAGTTATTCTTAGGATTTTAAAAGGAAGGAAATGAAATGATTTGTTATTAGAGTAAATTATTATGATAAATAATAAAATTTATAAATAAAAATTTAGAATAAGAGTATAATCGAAAAAAAATGAGAGCACTAAAAAATTGATATACATTTTTAAAAATCATCCTAAAAATTATTAACTTTTTTTTATTTGTTATAAAAAATGTTTTTATAATAAAATCTTTTATAAAAAAAATATTTGACTAAGCTTCTTCTTGTAAAAGTAAAAAGAATTTATTATGAAGACCTCTCAAATAGGCAGCAAGTCTAAACCACCCATTTTATATCAACTTCTCAGTCCCCGTAATCTTCGTGGACACGGGATACGATACGCCGACACGTTAATTTTAAAAAATGTCATATTTTGACACGTTAGAACACGTTTTGATATTAAATAAACTTTTTAATATATATAATATAATATATATTTAATACATATAAGAATCCATAATAAGTCATGTAACAAATTAAATATTTAAATTTCATAACATAAATATAAATAATAATAATTTTTCGTACTTTGTTAATTTTTCATGTCAAATTTCATAACAGAAAAAAAATTAATTTATAAATTATTTCTTTTATATTTAGTTAACAAAATAAAATTAAGATTTAAAAAAAAAAGTGTAAAGCGTGTCATAGCATCGACCGCGTGTCGGAAAAAGTTGATTGTATGTCCAAAAAACGTGTTGGAACGTGCCCGAGAGTTAACCACGTATCCCCAAATATTGACCGCGTGTTGCATGCGTGTCCGAGCGTGTCGGAACGTGTTCGTGTCGGACACGTGTACGACACACAAATTTTAAAGAAAAATTCGTGTCGGTGCTTTCCGGGCCATAATAATGAAGTATGATTAAATTGTTAGGAACTAAACATTTATGGTAAATAATTTTTTTATGTTGTAGGAAAAAACTATCTTATGTAGTAGAAATAAAAGTATAAGTTGTTTATCAAAAAAAAAAAAAAAGTATAAGTGAGACTCACATGTAAGAGGAGAGAGAAAAAATAGAAGTGAGACTCACTTCTCTTTTGTGTGTGTAAGAATTTGGCTTATCTTATTTAATATGGGATAAATATAACCCAACATTTATTGGATATTATAATTGGGGGAGCGTTATATTTACAAATTATACTATATACTCTCGGAAGTACACTAAATTACATTATGTACTTCCAGAAATACATAGTGTAATTTGCAAAAATTTATAAAAGATATTTGTAATCGGATATTTCCCTTTAAAATTTATATATATAGCTTAGTACTCAACATGCGCAGCTTATGTACTTTAACCCAAGGGTACCTCAGTTGGCAGCTGAGCTCTCAAGAGATTGCTTGGTGTGGGGATCAAACCCTGCCTCAAGCAGTTTCTTGGAAAATCTTTGGGGCCAGAAGATTAGTCAAAAATCTTTAGTTGGGGGATTAGTCTCGTCCTTTCTCCGGTTGCGAAGCTTAGTGCATCCACTGTCACAATGAGGGGCTAGACCAAATGGGCCGTACCCCGAGGGCATGGTACCCGGAGAAGGTTGAATGAGGATACTTCCTGGCAATGTACTAAAAAAAAAAAGAGATAAACAGAGGTGTGCTTTGAAACTCAATGAACAATGATTCTAATATTTTCTTGAATAGCCTTCATATGGGTATTATTTATAGAGAAAGTTATATTTAATACTTATTTTTCTTACTATATCTTACTACCAAATATTAACGGTTGATTTCTATCAATCTAACGGTTGTAATTTATTGCAAATTAAAAATTAATTAATAAATATGACCCCATAAATTACAACCGTTAGATTGACAGAAATCAACGGTTAAGATTTGGTATTAATAAGTAGTAAAAAAATAGGTAGTAAGTATAAACTCTCTCATTATTTATAGGGAAAAATGTTTGTCATTTTAAATGACATAACACTCTGTCCTTTTAAGAGAGAGACAGACACAGAAAAAAAATTATTTAAATTTTAAATTAAAAAAATCACTCACTTTCTCTCTCCCATGATTTTCATTTTTGTGTGTCTATCTCTCTCCTAAAATGACATAACTTATGTCATTTAAAATGACAAACACCACAACCTTATTTATAAGTATATTTACAACCCATCACACCACTAACCATTCTAATTAACCACTCGTAACAGAATCTAACTGACTTTGTATCTTCTCTAACAGAGGACTCTTTCCCTTCTTCTACTAACCACTTCACCTAACATTGGACTGTCACAAAATTTTGTCCAGACACATACAAAAAATCTTAAAAATTAAAGAGAGAAACAAGAGGCATATAAGGAGTGAGAAAGTTTCTATCTAAGGACGAGAAAGCGTTTTCTCCAATCTAGGATTTTATTTTTAAATGGATATAAAAAAAAAATCAGAAAATAGAATTATATTATTTTGAATTAGTATACTTTCAAGATATCAGTGGCTGTAAAGCAATTATTCATCGTTATAAAACATTTCATATACATCATGTATAAAGGTAAACCTTTCAAGCTTTGAATTGAATATAAGACAAATGCTAAAGTAGTGTTAAAAATTAACCAAAGAGAAATGCATCCAACTTTTATTTGGCATGGACTCATATATTAACATCTTTTCCTCTCCTTCAATACAGCATCCAAGAAGTTTTACAAAGGTTGAGGTGTTGAAGCTTAGAAATGACCACAACTTCATTCATGAAATCTTCTAGACCTTGCCCGCATGTTCTAGAAAGTCTTAATAACATTAATACATTATGACATAAATATATATATATATATATATACAACAAAGCAAACAAAATGATGCATCTCTGGCTAACTGAAATATTTGACCACTCAGGAAAAAGAGAACAGAAAAGTGACTACAAAGATGTAAAGGAATCACAAATTATTTCGAAGTTATACATTTCATCAAACAGGAATAAATTTTTGGTGTACCAAAGATTCAGTGCATCCTACCAACGAATTTTTTTTTTCTGTCAAGTCTTTTCTCTCCCCTATGATGTGTACTGCTCTCATTGGTGAGATGCACTGAATCTTGTACAGCAGTGGTACGAAAGATTTATTCATCAAACAGGTTGTTGCAGGACTGTATATATCCAATGAGTTTTGGATACTATGAGTGGAAAGCACCTGAAATAAAAATAAAATAAAAACCTCATACAATCAACCAAAAAAAGAAGTTACAAGCACAACAAAAGAACAAAGAAGGGAAAAGATATTAGACAAGAAGAAGCGAGATTAAAAATGGAAATGTAGCGCTTATATAAGTGACGTACCTCTTTCATAAATGAAGCAATAGCTCCCTATTGAGTTAACCATATTATCTTCCATCAATTATCCGTTCACCATGAGAATCAGATAATATTAACTTACAACCATTCTTCAACTCCACATTTTGGAGGCTGTTTTCCAATTCTTTACTGGGATGATCTACACGCACCTGTCGTAAGTGAGTCAAGGACCAGAATTCTTCAGGAAGCTCATCCAAGCATGTGCACCTATGGATGCACAAATATTCAAGATTAGGCATTGCACCTTTCTCTAATCTCATCTTTTTAACATCTATTGACTTCATCTGAAACACTCGAAGCCGTGGGAACTCTCCGGCAGCAAAAACGGCATCATCATTAAGAAAATAAAATGTTACTAGTTTCAAAATTTGGAGGTTGGTAAGTCGTCCTAGAGTATTCATGATATCCTTGTAGCAGCCGTCTATAGCTTTAAATTGCAATGTTATCTTCACAACATTTGAAGGAAACTCCAATGGAAGCCTAGGAAAGAAGCTTAATTTTAAGGAACGGAGATTGGTTAGGCTTGACATCTCTCTACACCTTCTCATTCCAATAGGAAGACGAATCTGTCTTCCACTATACAATAATCGAGTTAAATGTAGCGTTTCTAAATTCCGAAGGCTGGTTATAGAAGCTGGAATATCTTCGAGACATGTACTTAATTTCAAGTATCTCAGATTGATCATCATCTTCAAACCAGTGCATTGTGAAGAAAACACTGATGCTTCAGCATATAGCACGCGAGCCAACTTGAAGTTCTTCATAACATGATGAAGTTGGTATGTCCTTTCAGAAAAGAAATACAAGGACCGAGTGGATGATTGATTAAATTTGTCAAAAGAGAGATCAGACTCTGCTCTCCCGTGCAAGTGCAAAGACAATCTACGGGGATTGCTCAATGTATGCATGTTCGCCTCCGTGGAAACCTCCAATAACCCATCGGATTTGCTCTCAGATATGCAGAGCTCACGGAGAAGATCGTGAATCCGACATGTTTTGACACCTCCATCAATCCTCCTCCTTGTTGCCACTTGCACCAAGCTACGGTCCACCAACTCATCCAAGTAGTATTCAGCAATATCCTCTACTTGTGGTGGATTTGGGTTTCCAGTTTCTTTTGGTTGTATGAATCCTTCTGCAGTCCATAATTGCATCAATTGCCTCACACTGATTTCATAGTCTTCAGGATAGATTGCAAAATACAGAAAGCATGGCTTTAATCTTCGAGGCAAGCAGTCATAGCTAAGCTTCAATATATCCATCACTTCAGTCTTCTCTTGAGTGAGATGCCAAGTGATTTCCTTCAATCTCGACCACTCTCTTTGTGATCTCTCTTTCCTTCTAACAAGTCCTGCTAAGACGACTATGCCAAGTGGCAAACCCCCACATCTTTCAGCAATCGACCTACCCAGCGGCTCTAAATCAGAAGGACACTCTTCACCTTCAAACACCTTCTTGGAAAACAGTTCCCAACTTTCTTCTTTATTGAGAAATGGAAGGTCATAGGGAGTGGTTGTTCCACAATGAAAAGCCACCTCCTTTCTACGACTTGTTATTAGTATTCTGCTTCCGTTTTGTTCAACGGGAAAGACACCTTTTATCTTGTCCCACACTTGGGTTTCCCAAATGTCGTCAAGCACTATTAGATACTTCTTTCCTTTCAAGCATTCTCTCATCTTCATCTTCAGTTCCTCTTCATTTAAATTATTATATTCAGATGGGGACGATATGAAACACTTGAAAAGGCTAAGCAAGAACTCCTTGGGTCTGTAATCGTTAGACACATAACCCCAGCAGCGGCAAGGAAACAACTGCTTCACCTCAGTGTTGTTGTAGATCTTTCTAGCCAATGTGGTCTTGCCCAACCCACCCATACCAATTATGGAAACAACTTTAAGGTTTGAATTTGTTTCCATGAGCTGCTTCATTACAATGCTGGATTCATGCACAAAGCCCACAACATGTTCTTCCTCCACATCCATCCTCCTTTTGCGGAGTGATTCTGTTATTTTTTCTTCTTCTTCACTCTTGAATTCTCCTTTTCCAATGCCGTATCTCTCTTTGTTCTTATAGATTTCATCAATGCGGCTATTGATCTTCTTTATCTGATCACCAACTTCGTGAAGCTTTATCACATGCCGTGGGCAGTGGAATAACTTTTGAAACACGTTTCTTCTTCGGTATTTGCTGACATTGGCAGTGTAGGTGTCTACCACATCCTCAGCTTGATAGGCAACATCTCTTATTTGGTTCACCAATAGTTTCACAAAATCGTCGTTGCGCTTCCCCTCGGAGCTCTTGAGGAATAAGTCAATAAACTCAAGCTCTTTGGTAAGGGAAACAATTTTGTCTTCTACGCCAGAAAGTAACTTAAATTCATCCTCAAGGAGCCGTTCCAAGTTCTGTAGCAAGAAGCTAACGGTAGAATCGGCCATTTCTGTATAAGAGGGGTTAGTTAAGCACAAACTCAAGGGATAGAGAACAAGATATGATTTTTGTCCTTGAATAGCTGTCTGATTAGCATCTTTTATAAGCAAATCAACATTTTTTGCTTGTAAGCAAATTCATCCTATATTCTTTGCCACTATTGCACTGTCTTGATTGCTTTCCTTTCATTCTTTCTTTTCCCTTCTTTTAGATGAATCCTATATTCTTTGCCACTACTGCGTTCCTACAAGTCGGAAATATTTTCTGTGCCTCAGGACCACCCAATAATTTCGTGCTTCCTCTCACAACACTAATTTTTTCTTTCATTTTCTACCCCTGTTATTTTTTCTCTTTCCCAATTTTACCCTCTCATTTATACTACGGGACCACCTAAAAAATGGTGGTCCCGGATCACTATAAATTCTCTCCTACAAGTCATGCTTGCTTTTCTGTCATTCTTTCTTGTTTCTTTTTTCTTTTTCTAGAAGAATCCTATATTCTTTGCCAGTACAACATTCTTATAAGTCATGCTTGTTTTCCTGTCATTCTTTCTGTTTTCTTTTTCTGGATGAATCGTATATTCTTTGCCACTAATGCATTCTTACAACTCCTATCATTCTTTTTTTCCCACTTTTCTAGAAGAATCCTATATTCTTTGCCGCTACTGCATTCTTATAAGTCATGCTTGCTTTCTTGTCATTCTTTCTGTTTTCTTTTTCTGGATGAATCGTATATTCTTTGCCACTAATGCATTCTTACAAGTCATGCTTGCATTCCTATCATTCTTTTTTTCCCCACTTTTCTAGAAGAATCCAATATTCTTTGCCACTACTGCATTCTTACAAGTCATGCTTGCTTTCCTGACATTCTTTCTGTTTTCTTTGTCACTAATGCATTCTTACAAGTCATGCTTCCATTCCTATCATTCTCTTTTTCCCACTTTTCTAGATGAATCCTATATTCTTTGCCACTGCTGCATTCTTACAAGTCATGCTTGCTTTCCTGTCATTCTTTTTTCTTTTTTTTTTCCAAAATGAATCCTATATTCTTTGCCACTACTGCTCCTTACAAGTCATGATTGCTTGTCTCTCATTCTTTCTTTTTCTTTTTTCTAGATGAATCCTATATTCTTCACTAGTGTTGCATTCTTACAAGTCAATATTGCTTTCCTGTCATTCTTTCTTTTTTCTTTTTCTAGAAAAACCCTATATCCTTTGTCTCTATTGCATTCTTACAACTACAGATGAATCTTGTAAAGAATCTTGGGATACACCACCCCAAAAACAAAGGGTGGGCCCTGTGCTAAGAAAGTCCACAAGAGAAAGTGGGGGACGGCGAGGCTCTGATATTATGTGAAGAACCTTGGAATACACCACCCCAAAAGTTACCTCAAAGGGTGGGAGTGGCCAAGGGGCAAAAAAATTAAAATAATGCAATATATTAAAAAAATTTCGCATTTAATGCTGTTTCGGAAATAATGACACAATTAATGCTGCATGTGACGCCCGACGCCTCAAGGGGGCGTCTTCCCCTTCATGGGAGACGCCCCATTGAGGCGTCACATGTGACGCCCAAAAGGGGCGTCACATGCAGCATTACTATATATACCCCGTCCCTTTCATAATCCCCATTCATCCACATATCTCTGACCTCTCTCTAACCTCTCTCTTCCGACGATTCCTAGCGAAGCTCTGCCGACTTAGAGGTAAGTTCATAATACCTTTAATCTATATGTTTAAATTACGATGGTAGTTAGTAATGCATGTTAGGGTTGATTGTATATTAGAGATGGAGAACATTAGGATAGTCAATTAGAAACTTTATGCAATGCCATGAATGTTGTTATATTTAATTATGTTACGTAGTTATTAATATTTAGTTATGCATTACGATTTTAGGTAGTTATTATTATTTATATTTAATTATGCGTTACGATTTTACGTAGATATTAATATTTAGTTATGCATTACGATTTTACGTAGTTATTATTATTTATATTTAATTATGCGTTACGATTTTACGTAGATATTAATATTTAGTTATGCATTACGATTTTACGTAGTTATTATTATTTATATTTAATTATGCGTTACGATTTTACGTAGTTATTAATATTTAATTATGCATTACGATTTTACGTAGTTATTATTATTAATATTTAATTATGCATTACGATTTAGCATAGCAATTAGTGACAGAGAAAATAGTAGATAGTATTTGTAAGAATTATATTAATCTTGTGCAATGTTTTATAATTATTTAATTACAAATAAAATGTGTCATTACATGTGATTAATTTAAATGTTTTTTTATATTATATAGTTTAGGGTAATGGCCTCATCATCATCATCATCTGGTTCTGCTTCGGATGTAGAGCCCACCGATCCAAGCATGTATATAATACCTGGGCCATACAGATGGGAGGTCCTACGTAAGAGGACGCAAAAGGGTCATATTTCACAACGGGTGTGGAATACCGAGCATGTGAGAAGAATAAAGACGAGGCGTGGGAAGCCGTCTGGGGGGCCACCTACAGGCGCTATCCCAGAGGTCGTCGCGGGTTACTTGACGCAGGCGGGATTCATACATGTCGCCCGGATGCGCCACATTCAGGTATGCATAATACATTGCTTTGTATTTATGTTATTATTCAATATCATTCGTTAACACGATCTAATTGCATAATGCTGTAATTGCATAATTTTTACACAGATTGATGCACCTTTGATTAGTGCTCTGGTCGAGAGGTGGAGACCAGAGACACACACTTTTCATATGACTCAAGGTGAGATGACGATCACCTTGCAAGATGTGGCGGGCATCTTGGGGTTGCCTACTGATGGAGAAGTCGTCATGGGATCCACTTCTGAGAATTGGCCCCGCTCTTTGCAAATACCACACCTGATACGGCTTTGACTTGTCTCGACTTCGTCCATCTCGTTGCGGATGCGAGTTGACTTTGGACGACCTTTTGCACGCAACATATTTTTGTCAGGAATAATCTTTGGACCACTTAACTGCGGTATTGCCTCTTCGTTTCCGATTGGCTCCCATGGAAAAGAATAAGCCTCAACCAAGTTTTTAGTCAAGAAGACGTCATCTATGTACGTGAACGGACTCTGCCTTACACTGATAGCAGCTGCAGTAGCGTGACTACACGGGTACTTGAAGGCCTTAAACTTCCCACACTGACAGATTCTCTGTGGGAGGTTGACAGAATATGAACGTTCCCAACCTGCGTCAACCTCAAATACAGTATGTTCAACATTATATGCACGAACATGGAGCCCGGTTGCATCTACCTGGTTCTTCTTGACCAATTCAACAACATTCTTGCAGTGACGATGAGCTGATTCAAGTTGTGCAACGGCTTTTGTACCTCTCTCAACAAAATAATGGACCAATCTGCTATATGTGTGCTTTACCAATGCGGTTATGGGCATATTTCTGGCCCCCTTCAAAACCCTGTTGACAGATTCAGCCAAATTCGTTGTCATATGACCGTACCTCCGTCCTTCAATATCGTATGCACGCGACCACTTTTCCTTAGGGATTGCGTCAATCCAAGCAGCAATTTGAGGACTACTTTCACGGAAACTTGCAAGATTCCTCTCAAAATCAACCACGGCGGGAGTATAACCTGCACAATATTGGACATGTTTGAATTAAACATAAATTATCAATCATAATGGAAATAAAAAATTACGCAATCTCTCAATGAGTATACCTAAATTCTTTAACATCCGTTTCAAACCATCATTCCGAAACTTTTGATTGAAATTACTTGCAATATGACGAATACAGAAGACGTGATATGCATTTGGCGGCAGCCAATTAGGGTTATTTTCCACAGCAGATATTATGCTTCGGTGTCGATCGGATATCAAACATATATTTGACATGGTAGTAACATGAGCACGAATATTAACAAGAAAATAATCCCATGCTTCCAAGGTTTCACCTTCAACAATGGCAAAAGCGATCGGTAAACATTCATCGTTGCCATCTTGGGCTGTGGCCACCAATAATTTTCCTTTGTACTTTCCATATAAATGTGTTCCATCA
This sequence comes from Gastrolobium villosum, assembly GCA_032173675.1. Classification (NCBI taxonomy): domain Eukaryota; kingdom Viridiplantae; phylum Streptophyta; class Magnoliopsida; order Fabales; family Fabaceae; genus Gastrolobium; species Gastrolobium villosum. The sequence continues at coordinate 96,220 of JAVKPL010015495.1, read as the reverse complement.
ATTTGAATAACAGGTTTAGCAAATTTGAACGCCTCACAACACTGTCTAAATGTCCAAAATATACGGTGAAAAACTTTTTTCCCACTAACTAAGCTCTGCTCGGCATAAAGATCATTTGTTTGTATATGATAAAATGAACCTGGAGAAAAGCGAAGCATGTATTCGCACCACCTTGGCAGAAAAGCATACGATTCCTCCCAATCACCGTACAAAATTGCCATCGCTTTCTGCTTCGCATACCACGCCTTTCTGTAAGAAACTTTAAAGCCATATTTAGCTGTTATCCTTTCTTGCACCAAAGAGATTGACACAGATGGTTCTTCCTTAATCATCCCTGCGATGAAGATGACGTAGACTCAATTTAATCATTACGTAAACGTTGACATATTAGTTAAATAAATGAAAACATACCTATGACGAGTTCTGCAATTACGTCCGCATCTAACTGTCTATGTCCTTGAGAAATGTGCTCATTCAAACAATTGTGTTTTCCACCCCATCTCGTGATCTTCCAATTTACACCGAACACCGGTTTGATCGCCCTTACACGCCACGGGCAACCTTCATTATAGAAACAACATTTCATGGTCAACTTTGCAGGCGTGCTCTCAATTACGATTGCTTCTTGATGCTCCCTAATGAGGTGGTGCTTAAGTGCCATTTGGACATCTTTTTTTGTTTGAAATTCTTGATTGACAAATAACGCATCACCCAGTTGCCACGGACCTTGAATTGAACCTGATCCTGAAACCGTACCATCAGTGCATGATTCTTGTTCGCTCCGATAACTCCAATCAATGTACGAATAATGCAGAATTCCTTCCCAAAAAGGAATAACAGCTTCGTCACCTGCACCTGCGGATTATATGTTTTAAAAACAATTCTAAATTCAAGTATTAAACCAATATTCTATTCAGCTATTTATAATTAATTTCAATTACCTTCATGGGGAATACCTAACGGGGCAGACGCAACGTCAGTCAACTGCGGCATTTGCGCAGCGACTGGTTCATGGAATATTGGGATATGAGACGCAGGCATTTCACGAGGTTCATCTCCTTCTGAAGCACTTTCATCATCCGCCAAAAGACGTTCTTCCATTGCCATATTTTCATCGTCGTCGTCATCGTCTTCGTCATCCATTACCCAAGTCGGATCATTTTCATCTCCCTCAGAAAAGTTACCAACTGAAGACGCATAAGCGGGAAGCGAAGCTGGAAGACGGGGAGAATTTAAATCAACTGACCTCACTGGTAAGGAAAAATTCTCGGTTGCAGCCATGTCCACATACAACTCCAGAAAATCTATCCTTGATTGCTTGAAAAAATCTTCCATTGTCATCTCCAAGTCTTCATCGTCAACAACTTTCCAACTAATGTATCTATCACCTTGCCATACCCTTGTCGTGATCTGAGTGATACACTGGTTGTCTTGAAGACTTAACTTCTGCCGAATTCTCTCATGCAGTTCGCCAATGCTTGTGTTGCGTTGGATACGTGTTGGCCTTTTTTCACCTTCAAATATGACACCTCGTCGACCTTCAACCATCCTACCATTGTAATATAACACAACACGAACAGAATCAGAATTTGAACTCATATTTAAATATAATAACAACTAAAATTCAAATACAAATTAAAGATAAAAGAATTAGAGTTAAGAAGAGATAAAGAAGAGTGAGAAAAGAGGTGTGCATTGAATGGAGGGTGTGGGGGTATTAATAGGTTGCTGCATGTGACGCCCCTTTTGGGCGTCACATGTGACGCCTCAATGGGGCGTCTCCCATGAAGGGGAAGACGCCCCCTTGAGGTGTCACATGTGACGCCCAAAAGGGGCGTCACATGCAGCAGTAATTGTGTCATTATTTCGAAAACAGCATTAAATGCGAAATTTTTTTAATATATTGCATTATTTTAATTTTTTTGCCGTGGCCAAGGCGTTATAAACTCCATATTAGTTTTTCATCCAACCAATGTGAGACTATATATCTCAACAAATCCTATATTCTTCGGCCTTCGCCACTACTGTATTCTTACGAGTCATGATTGCTTTCCTATCATTCTTTCTTTTTAACTGCTATTTCCTTACCATCCTGGTGTTCCCCCTGTAGGCTGTAATATATTATGCAGAAACTCAAACTACAGACAATGATTTCAGATAGGAATAGAATAACTTTGTTTGATTTAATGTACCTTGTATACTGGAGCAAAACCACCCTGGCCTAGTTTGTTGGATGAGTGAAAATTGTTTGTGACCGTTGCAAGCTCTCCAAAGTTAAGTATAAATAGCTCCTGGAGTTTAACTTGTGCCAGTTCTCCAATTTCGTTGTTACTTGTATATTCTGTAGGTGCTTCACCTCTATTAAATTGTTGTAATCCTTTTTTGTTCTTTTTTCATGCTGATTTATTACAGTGCCACAAATTAGCAAGAGGGAGAAACAACATAAATAAATATATATATATATATATATAAAGGGTTTATCATCTATCATTTAACATGACCATAAAATTTTTCCTACACACACAACATTTTGTGGGGCCCGCAGCAAAAAAAAAAAACTCCGGCACGCAAAACGAATCTCTATAACATAACACAATCACTTTTTTTACAACATAATTCTTATAAAATCCATATATATGGATAGTGATTTGTAATTTTAATCAAATAAATATAAAGAGAACAGAAAAATAAGTCATTGAAAAGAAAATATTATTATGAAAATTTTGAGGATCCCTTTTATGTAAAAGAAAATTCATATGAGCAAATTTGAATCCATAATGAAGATATATTACCGTGCTGATTAGAAGTCCTTCTTCTCTATAATAACCCAATATAATTAATTAATAAAATACATGTGATTAGATAATTAAGCATGTATTAGTGAGTAAAAGTAAGTAAATTCCTTGATAGAATTAATTGTGGTCACTTTTGTGGTAAAAAGTGTACTATGTGAAAATTAAGGGGTATAAATGAGTGTAGATAAAAGTGCCCGAAATATAAAGATGGAAGTAGAAATATTCCTAGAAAAATATTCCAGACTGTTGGGTAAAGTTTGGTAATTAGTGAAATTAAATAGATAGATGAACCGATACCCACTTAACCTGAGTTAAGTGGCAAGACACTTAAGAACCCTTATTCCCCAGCCCCAACCCGTGCACAGAAAGAGAGAGGAGAAAAGAAGAAGAAAAGAGAAGAAGAAGAAGGAAGGAAGAAGAAAAGAAAGGGGGAAAACCTAGGTTGTGCAATCCTTGGCCGTTTTGAGTGATTCAAAAGCTTAAACCACTCCAAATCTTCTCCTCTTTCACAATCCTAGCTTGGGTCTTGATGGGGAGCTGTGTGGTTTGAGATTTCTCCTCCCAAAGATTCGACCCATTGGAGAAGTTGTGAGATTTGAGAGCTTCTACCTCCATGGAAGCTTGAGGAACCCTCACCCCTTGATTGTGCAACACTTGGTGGTAAGATTTCATCCTTTGAACTCTATTTTCTTGAAGAATCCATGATTTAGGTTTTGGATGAATAGTGTTTTTGGGTTTATGATTTTGTGAGTAAATGGGCTATATTCTAGGAAGATTGAGGCCTAGTGCATGTTGAGAAAAATGCTAGGAATGACATTTAATCGGTGAAAATGAGTTTATATAGTCATATGATTTTGTTTGGAAAATCACAAGATTATGCATTTTACTATGGTTTGGCTTGTTTTGTAATCAATGGCTTGGTTGGGTTAATTGTTGATATTGTCTATGTGATGCTTAGGATTGAGGCATTTGGACCAACCTTGATCAACCAACCGTTGGAGCAAGCTATGGAGCTCGGTTAGCTCCTTGAGATTAATATTTGTGTTGAGAAGGTTGGTGAAGAACAAAGGTTAAGTTGGAAGCATTGAGGTAAGCCTTCGGACCTTGGGTGTAATTCCCTTTATTGTTCCACCAAGCCCTGAACGGGTAATGGGTGTGTTGTTGTATATAAATGCAATGAAATAGGGTAATGCTTTGTTATACGTATTTGTATGCTTTGGTGTGATATAGGATGGTGTTTCCCTATGTTGGTATGTTGCATGACGATGCGTAAATTATACTTGGTAGTTTAGCTGGCCAGTAGGACTATTTGCATCTGAGTATCCTTAGGACAGCTCGAGAGCTCGAGGGATTTCTCCTGGAGATGTTGTGTACACTTGCATGAATATGTATTTGCTGCATTATTATTGTCATTGATATTACACTGTTATTGAACTATGGGGTGGAGAGATGCTCCAAGGACCCCTGGTTTACTGGATATATTCGTATATCTCACCCCGTGTTGTTGGGGACCCCCTTTCAGGCAAGGATGCTGCAGGAGCCTCTGATGGCAAGTGGCCATATTTGAAGTAAAGGGATATATGAAGATTTAGCATCAATTGAATTAAACATGCCATTTTGTAGTTCCTTTGTATAGGATTTTTAAATGAAAGTCATTTGTTACATGCATGTTATGTTTAATTGGTTGGACTTAGCCTATGCTCATCCCCTTTGGTATCTCTTTTGTTGATGGGAGCCAAGGAGTTGATCATAGTGTTTTGCAGCTAAGTCCCATGATTTGTAATTGAAACTTGTAAACATGATGTAATGTTGTAATTATTGGATATTTGTATATATGATGAAATGATATGCATGCTTCTCTTAGTGTATGAGTATCTAGAGAGACTAGAATTCATGTATTGAAAGGATTATATGATGTAAATTAGGTGAAAGAAGACCTTTAGGTCGGAAAACCAAATAAAAACAAAGATACCCCATCTTGTTGTCCAGATTTCGTATCCTATACGATAGATTTGGACCTTTGTTTCTTGATGGAAGTTGTAGATATGTTTCTTAGCTTTCCATAGAGACCAAGATTGTGTAATTTGGATAAGTATAACTAAAGTTATAGTTAAAACACCACAGGTAGGTCAAATTGCCCTGTTTTGGTACCCAGCCCCTGTTGTCTGGCGCTAAGGGCGCAAAACTGGCGCTACGAGCGCCAACTTCCAAAATGAGGCGGTGGCTTTGGCGCTGAGGGCGCCATTGTGGCGCTTGGAGCGCCGTCCTCCCTGTGTCCTGCGCATCTGTGGCGCTGATAGCGTGGGACTGGCGCTATCAGCGCGGAGGGTCCTGATGGTTCAGCACCTGTTTTCTTAGAAATCTCATAACTTGGGCTACGGTGCTCTGATTTGAGCGCGGTTTGAACCCACGCGTAACTAATGAAAAATCCTATAATATAATGGGCAAATGGAGACCATAATAAATGAAATGAAAGTATGGTATTAAGCTTTAAGTATTTTATTCCGCAATATATTATGGTTATGGTCACGCAATTGGGTAATTTTAATTTGGCTTGTTTTAAAAGAAAAATTTAACCGGATTTTAATTGCACCAATGTGATTGTAACTGCGCTTAATATCATAAGTCAATGTTAACAAACCGGTTCTAGAACGGGGTGTTACATTCTCCACATGATATATGCAAAAGTGACAATCACTTGTAGCAGTTCCTGTTGTCACTGCAATAGCAATGATGACTCTCATGTTTCTCTCTTTATCTGTAATTTGGGGGGATATTGATTATGTCTAATCCAAACCACTGAGAAAGGGTTAAGTCTAAGAAGTGTATTCAAATTTTTGTGCAGATAACAACTAGTATACAATGTTTACCAAAGTTCTGTGTAGGCTACACGAATATATAGATCAAGTCCTCCATTTGAGAATTGTTGTATGTCAATTAGATTCCTAGTTCAAGGCATGCATTGCAACCAATCTCAGCATCATATGAATATGCAATGCATGGGCAATTCTCCAAGCACTGGCTTCTGGATGTGTCTGCTTTAAGGGTGAGAGAGGACCTATCTGCAAAATCTGGAACTTCGATCATCTGCAGTTTCAAAAACCCATCTTCTTTATTGTCAGCACTTGTGTTTTGATTGCTAACTGTTTCACACTGCAATGGTGTGCTCCTAACACATCCACTAGTCCAGTTTTTTCTTTTACATTCCTCTATGTTCCTTGGCTCAAACCCTTTCAAACAGCTACATATTGGTGAGCTCTGTGAATTACAGCTTGCAAAAGGCCCACATACACCATAAACATCACATTCAAATTGATGACTATTCCATGTTATTTGCCATTCTTTCTTCTCTTCATTCCACCATCTCTCTTCACAATTACCTTATGAATTTAGAATATAGATTATGAAGCCAATTCCATCAACTTTTGTAAAGTAGAAGTCAACATTTCCTTGCCCATCATCTCCAACATGTAATTTCTCACTTGTTCTTTTGTTGCTTGTGAGTTTCATATTTGGCAATATGGCATCTGAAGGATGCTGGAAACGCTCCCATATGCTGTTTCCTGTTGTGCTTTCCTGCTGTACAAGGTTCCCATAATCCAAAAGTTTGCAACTATAATTGGATACAATATGGGACACATTTGATGACCAAATAACCTGTTTTTGTCCATTCAATACCGCAAGGTTGCCATATTCAGATATTTTAACAACCCCATAAGAATCATTCAGTGGTTGGTTTCTATTAGCCACCCATATGACAGTGAATTTGGGTTGCCACCAAATTCCCACGTAGCGATTTGTAGAATTTTGAGGGCTGAAGAAGCCTAAGGTGAAGTTACCACCATTGGAGCTTAGAGTTTCATGGTCCTTGATGAATTGGGATGATGTTATGGTGTCTATGGCAACACTAACATCTAAAAAATAAAAACAGAATATGATCAAAAGGAAGAACAAATTTTCTGCACTTTGTGAAACCCTTGAGTGACATGATTATTTCTTCTTTATGATAATGGTGAATTTTAGTTTTCATAAGAGATATCTTTTCCTTCTTGATTGAGACTTCCTCATAAGAGTCAACACGGTTTGGTGTGTGGCTTGCATTGCAGCTTCGTATTGGGATTATCTATATGGATAGTTCATTAGATTGCCAATTATTCAAAGTTGTACTTCATCTTATATTTACAAAAATAACTAAAAGTGAGTGATAGCTCTGAAAATAACTATATTTTCCACTCTCCCAAACAAAATAATTCAGATTAAATTCCAAATCCTCTGCGTTACTTTCCTTCACTTAGCTAAAATTCACTTGTCATATTTAAATGGCTATAAATATATTTTAGCAACTTAATTTTGAGTCAAAGAAACTTATAATTAAGATCAGTGGCTTAAGTTTAACCTGTGGTCTGAGTCCAAGTCCAAGTCCAAATACACAGTTTAAAAATTTTGGTTGGGAGAACTATGCTATCCTCAAATCGGATTAATGAAATAATCAATGAAAGAAATTAAAAAAATATCAAGTCCAAAACATTCATACGAATTTCCAACAATCTTAATAATGTCGGTATTGTCAGCACTAGCTTTGAATTGTTTACTCAGAGCTCCAAGTTTGCTATCTGCCATGGATGTCTGTAATACTGACATTGTTGATGGAATGCAATCTAAGGCTTTCATCAGAGGATTGTGAACTAAGCATATTCTGCCACATGATGAATGCAGGTTGCCTTGGAGGAGGAAGATCCACAATCTCACTGTTAAGCATAGAAATCACTGCAGCCATATTGGGCCTGTCTGTTGCAAATTCTTGTACACACAAAAGTCCTATGTGTATGCACCTCATAATATGCTTTTCAAGGCTAGGATCATATATTCCTGGATCTACTAAAGATAAAACATTTCCTTCCTTCCATTGTATCCAGACCTAAAAATGAAACAAAAAACAATTAGTTTGAAGTTTTATCAGAAAAAAAGACTACAAAAACTTCCATAATTATGCCAGGGATCAATATTAGAGACTTACAAGTCCCAAGAGGGTAAGGGAATTTTCATTGTCATAAAAGCTTGAGTTTCTTCTTCCACAAACAATCTCAAGTAGCAAAACTCCAAAGCTAAAGACATCTGATTTCTCAGAAAACTGTCCTTGCATTGCATATTCAGGAGACATATAGCCACTGCATTGAAATGCAACACAATTTGATATTCAAGTATGCTATTATAATGTGAGACAAAGAAGGTGTACTTACTAGGTTCCCACAACCCTTTGGGTATTGGCTTGATCTTCACTACCTCCAAAGATTCTTGCCATACCAAAGTCTGATATTTTTGGATTTAGGTCCTCATCTAGCAAGATATTACTTGCCTTCAAATCTCTATGTATGATTTTTAGCCTTGAATCTCTGTGAAGATAAAGCAAACCTCTAGCTATTCCTTCTATTATGCTAAATCGCTTTCTCCAATCTAGGAGTTTATTTTGTGATGGATCTACAAAAGTAAAAACCAGAAGATAGCCTATTATTTTGAACTTGTGTTTTCTAGCAAGCCCATATTAGCATGCTTTCAAGAAAAATCACTAACTGTGAAACCATTGATCATATTTTTTGGAAAAGAAAATTATATTTTATTAATAAAGTAATACATGAAAGCTTTGATTTGCATATGAGACAGATACTAAAGTGGCATCAAAAGAACTAACCAAACACATAAGCATCCAAACTTCTATTTGGCATATACTCATATATCAGCATCTTTTCTTCTCCTTCAATACAGCAACCAAGAAGTTTTACAAGATTGCGGTGTTGAAGCTTAGAAATTACCAAAACTTCATTCATGAATTCTTCTAGACCTTGTCCAGATGCTCTAGAAAGTCTTTTAACTGCTATTTCCTTACCATCTTGTAGTTTCCCCTACAATACAATATCATGAAACAGAAACCATAAACAATGACTACAAACATGATTAACTTTGCTATATTTAATATACCTTGTATACTGGACCGAAACCACCCTGGCCAAGTTTGTTGGATGAGTGGAAGTAGTTTGTGGCAGTTGCAAGCTTTTCAAAGCTAAATTGCAATAGCTCCTGTAGCTTAGCTTGTGATAATTCTCCAATTACTCTGTCGTTTGCGTGTTCTTGAGGTTCAGATGTTATACCTTTGTTAAATCGAATAAATCCACTTTTCTTTTTTTTCCTTCTCCAAATGACATATGCACAAGTGAAAATTATGAAAGTTCCTATTATCACTGTAACTGCAATGATGACTTTTATGTTTCGCCCTTTGTCTGCAATTCAGGAACATCAATAACACTTTTATCCCAAATTAGTTTGGGTCGGCAATTCAGGGAACATGAACATATAAAATTCAAAATTGAAGAATTTATGTCTAAAGAAAATAAATATGGTGAAGTTAAAGAACTAACATACCAAGTTCTGTATAGGCTACACGAATGTATAAATCAGTTCCTCCACTTGGGAATTGTTGTATATCAATTAGATCCCCATTCCAAGACATACAGCCAATTGCATTATCATATGCATATGCACTGCAAGAGCAATTCTCCAAGCACCCGCTTCTGCATGTGTCTTGTGTAACAGATGATCCTTGTGCAAAATCAGGAACTTTGATCATCTGCAATCTCAAAAACCCATCTGCTTTATCACTGTCCACACTTTTGTTTTGATTTTTGGTCCTTTCACATTGTATTGGTGTGCTCCTAACACATCCACTGGTCCAGTTTTGTCTATTCCATTCCTCTTTGTTCCTTGGCTCAAACCCTTTCAAACAGCTACATATTGGTGAGCCCTGTGAACTACAGCTTGCAAATGCCCCACATATACCATAAACATCACAATCTGATTGGCGACTAGTCCATGTTACTAGCCATTGCTCATTATACCAATGATTTTCCATCAATTGGCCTTGGGAATTCAAGGTATACATCATGAGTTCCATCCCATATATTGTAAAAGATACATCAATTGTTCCATTCCCATCATCTTGAACTTGAAAACCACTAAGATACGAAGTTCCCATGGCTGGTATCCCTAGAAAAACTTGACCATTCCATGGACCACTGCGCCAGTATGGTTGAGCTCCATTCCAAATGAACACTTCAGGAATCTTTAGGCGTTCAACACTGCAAGAAAAGCTTCCAATGGATGGATCAGAAAGGCTTTTCCATGATGTAAGTTCTACTTTCTCCCCTTTTAATTTGTTACTTGTAATTTTCATACGGGGTAACAAAGTATTTGAAGGATGGTTGAAACTATTCCATATGGTGTTTCCTGTTGTGTTATCCAGCAAGAAGAAGTTTTCCATAATCTGAAAGTTGGGAAGTAGAATTGGATGCAATATTGGACACATTTGATGACCAAAGAACCTGTTTCTTCCCATTCAATACCACAAGATTGCCATCTTCAGATATTGTAACAACCCCAGAAGAATCATTCAGTGGTTGGTTTCTATTAGCCACCCATGTGACGGTGAGGTTGAACTTGCACCAAATTCCTACATAGCGATTTGTGGAGTCAGTGCTGAAGAACCCAAAGGTGAAGTTTCCACTATTGGAGCTAAGAGTTTCAGGGTCCTTGATGAATTGAAACGATGTGATGCTGTCTTTGGCAATACCATCAACATCTAAGAAATAACAACTCAAGATAATAAATACATACAACAAATTTTTGCAACTTTTAAAATCCATTACTGGCATGAATTCAATATGTTCAGAACATTATGACCATGATGATGGATTATAGATATGAAGAATTTTTCAATATTTTTTTTTTTGGTTGGAACCTCCCCTGGTAGAGTATTTTCAACTAACAGGGAAGTATTTTTTTATAATATTTATAGATCCTCAGAAAACCAAAGGTAGAGAGAGTTTTCCAAGTTTAAAAAACAAAATAACTTACACCCAATAGAGAGAGTTTTCAAAAATTAAAAAAAAAAAAAAGTGATTTTTTCCCTAAAAAGTAAGGGTAGAGTGTGTGTCATTATAAAGGATGTAAAGTTTTGTCATTTTGAAAGAGAGAAAGAGATAGATAAAGGAGGAGAGAGGTCTGTAACGCCTGGCAACTTGCAAGGATTAACGACTGTCCCCACACACTAACACGAGACTTTTCAGCGTGCTTTGTCCTCACTCGCACACTTTCCAGGAAAACTTCCCAGGAGGTCACCCATCCCAGAATTGCTCCAAGTCAAGCACGCTTAACTGTGGAGTTCTTCCGATCTGGGCTACCGAAAAGTAGATGCATCTTGTTAGTATAGGTAGTACCAATTAATTCTTATAAGCCATTCCCAACTGTACTGTCCCATACCAGCACAGTCTCTGGAATCCCTCTCTTTCCGGTGTTATTCGATTCATTCATGTACCCCGTCGCTGGAAGCCTGCCAGGAGCCGCTCCTTGTCCGTGCCCTTGCGCACCGGCGATCACTCCCCGCCCTCGTCAGCGCCCGGGATGTTACATGCCCACCAGCTTCCGCCTGGTTCGTCCTCGAACCACACCGTACTGGATGAGAGGCCCTGCTCTGATACCACTTGTAACGCCTGGCAACTTGCAAGGATTAACGACTGTCCCCACACACTAACACGAGACTTTTCAGCGTGCTTTGTCCTCACTCGCACACTTCCCAGGAAAACTTCCCAGGAGGTCACCCATCCCAGAATAATCAAGCACGCTTAACTGTGGAGTTCTTCCGATTGGGCTACCGAAAAGTAGATGCATCTTGTTAGTATAGGTAGTACCAATTAATTCTTATAAGCCATTCCCAAAAAAGCACAGTCTAATTCATTCGAACATGTTATTATTAGTTTTTGCCCTAAATTATGTTATGATTGTGGGTCACACCTCTTTCTGAGAGTAAAAAGATATAAGTTATGTCATTTAAAAGGATAAACATTTTTCCCAAAAAATCTAATTCAAACATGTTATTATTAGTTTTTGTATATATAAAAATACTCTATAAATCTAATCTTATGATATATAAAAATTCGATTATACTAAAATAATACTAAGATATAAGTTTTATTATATATATATAAAATTAAGTCAATGGACTAACAGTTAGGGTTTTAGGTATTTTGTAAGAAATTTCCAATTCAATCTTCAATCGTACGCAACTATTTTAAGATAAAATAATTGGTTTCTTAGAAATAACGTGGAACTTTCATACCATAATTGTGAGGGGAGAAAAAATACAATAAAAACTAATTTTGGACAAAACTAGCTTTCATACAATTAATTCAAACATGATTGATTGGGATAAGAATAAAAAACGTTTCAGAAATATACAATAAAAGTTTTAGAATAGATAAAATAGATTAATTCTGGTTGTTCTAGTGTGCATGAACTTGTCAATAGTTGGTGAACTGGTTGTATCATAGAAAAATTATAGTCATAGTTCACATTACATAAGATATTTGACTTGTATTAATAAATTTAAAAAAGAAATATTTATAACTTCAAATTAACATTAGATTGGATATATTGGTCAACAAATAATAATTTTAAATAGAATAATAATTTAAAGAGAATAATACTAGGAAACGCGCTTCCACCAAAACAAGTTTGAATAATCATTATACTCCCATCAATGGCAGACTAATGAATTTTCAACGTGCAGCTGCATAGCATCCCTTTTGACTTGTTGGTGGAAGAAGAAAAAAAGATGGTTATGTAATTATGATACATCAGCAGCTGAAATTTGTTGTCCGTTTTTTACTTGAATTGTTATTTTTTATAGAGAAAAGTTCAAAAAAATCTATATGTTTTATTCTTTTTTTTTTGTAATGATATTTTTTTTTTTTTGGAAATATAATATGTTTTATTCTTTTGTCACTTATTTATCTCCCTTACGTTTTTTGATCCAATTCCATCTTCAATAACATTAAAATTTTATACTAACTATTTACCAAAAAAAATAAAAAAAGTTATACTAACTTACTTATTTTATCCCTATTTTGCCTACATCAAAAGCATTAACTTATCATAAAGACCTCTTATATAAGCGACTCTCTTTTATAATGAAAGGTAGTCAAGATATTTGTACATTAAAAAAGGCAAAGTGGGTGAACATCACTAAGCAAAGTAATTGTTCTACAGTCTGCATTCAGGATATAAGATAATGAACCATCATCTTTTCCTAAAGATTTTTATTTTTTTTTTTCATTATCTGAACAAAAATTAACTTTGCAACACAGATAAGTTTTACAACTTCGAAGAATATAATATTAGATGAGTCCACTTCCTTTCAAGGTATATGATGTGGATTTGTGGGCTCTTATACACAAGGTAGTTTGTTGTTGAGTTTCAAAAGACACTATATTTCTAAGATAAAAAATAAATTAAATAATGATGAATATGATAAAAAAATATAGTGATATTAACTAATGCAAAAGATTATAGGATTTTAATGTTTGGGTATGATATTGACTTAAAAATATATTAGTTTCAGGTTTAGATTGTCAAATTAGAGCATTGGAGCCAAGTGGAAGACTAGAATGGACCAATAGGAAGCGTACTTCCACAAAGAAGGTACAAGAAGCATCGAGTCTAATCTTGTTGAAGAGCCAGTTATGCCTAAGAGTAATCAAAATCCACCGTGTGAGCTAATGGGGCAATACTTGAACCCTAATTTCTCGCATCCTGTTACGAGTATTGTGAGGCCACAAATTCAAGCCAACAATTTTGAAATCGAGGCTTCTTTCTTGAACATGATCCAGCATCACCAATTTGAAGGAAGCTATAATAACCTTAACTTGTGTATTTATGAAATTACATGTGATTAAATAATTAATCATGTATTTTTTAGTGTAATTAAGTAAAAATCTTAATTAAATGAATTAAATTTACTTTTGAACAAAACGTGCAGTTGGTTAGAATTTTGGGGTAAAAATATGTGTAGGCAAAGTTACTCAGAATTTAAAAATAAGTTGGGGAATATTACTATAAAAAATATTCTAAGCGAATAGGACAAGTTTGAAAGAGAGTTAAGTGAACGAGGTAGATAAGTTTTTTTATAATGAGATGTCACAACTCATTTAGAGCGGGCCATTGCATGAAGTAAAGGTTGGAGAACATTCCTTGCATTATTCTAAGTGAGTTCATGTTAAGATACAAACATTTCAATGGTTTCTATGATAATGGGTGTTTTAGATTTCCATTTTAGAAGTTTAGCTTGAATAAGCATGTTAGAGCTTGATTGAGGCTTAGCCCATGTTGAGAAAAATGTTTAGATGAGAATTTTAATGAGTAAGATATATTTGGAAGATCATTTTGCCCACCTTTCTTAAAATTTTGAAATTATGCCTTAATGTGAAGTTTTCTTGCATTCCAAATAATTAATGTTGGAATGTTTGATTTGGATATTGTGGTGCCCATTGTGTTGCTAGGATTGAGCCTTGTGGACCTTCATTGATTGAGCAAGCACGGAAGGACTCCATGGAGATTGATTCTGCTACTTGAGTCATTCAAGTATAGGTGAGTTCATAACCTTGTGGGTTGGTGTATGGATTTGCCTATGTGGTTGATGAATATAGAAGTATTCATTTATGCATTTATTGTTGCAATTGACTGATTGCATTACACCTTTGCATAGGTGTTTATTTTGTGAGGTTGTGTCTTTGAGGAAAGTTTGATTGTTTGCATACTTAGTGGTGAGACAAAGGTTGGTTGGAATCAAGCATTTAAGCTTTCGGACATTGAGATTTATCCCTTTATTGTTCCACCAAGCCATAATGGGGTAGTGGTTATTATTGGTGTATGTAATTGCAGTAGAGTAATTTAATGCATTGATATATGTATGTGTATGCATTGGGTGTGGCATAGGATGGTGTTTCATTATGTTTTGTATGTTGCATAACAATGTGTAATACATACTTAGTAGTTTAGCTAGCCAGTGGGACTATTTTTCATCTGAGAATCCTTAGGATGGCGAGAGTGCCAGAGGGATGTCTTACGAAGATGTTTTACACATTGCATGGAAATATATATGTGTGTGTGTATGTGTGTGTGTGTGTGTGTGTGTGTGTGTGTGTGTGTGTGTGTGTGTATTGTGTTATTTACTGTTATTGCTTTTACACCTGAAGTGAACTATGGGGTGGAGGAATCCTCCAAGGACCCCTGGTTTACTGAGATGTTTATCTCACCCTATGTTGTAGGGACCCCCTTGCAGGTCCAGGCATTGAGGGTGTTGGAGCGTCTGTTGGCAGGAGGCCACAATAGATTGATTTGCACTGCATGCTGTTGACATGACTATCATTGTTGTTTATGTTTTGTATATTATGCACTTGCATATAGCATGTTATTTTGGATGATTGTAGCATTGTAACACCCTGTGTTAACCCGGTTTGTTAACATACTATCGTATTAAGCCACACTTAATTAAAATGCGGAATAACTTTTTCTTTAATTCAATTATGACGTTATTATACCTAGCCAAGTTGATTACTTAATCAATTTCTTAAAATATCGCCTGTATGTAAATTGCAAGACAACTAACTGAAATACCTCATATATAAATATAAAGTGAATATCTAAAGTCACAGATCTACAACACGTAGTCTGGACAATATCCTGATACATTATTCGACTAATGTCTGAAAACATAAAGACAAGTCAATGTGGCATGGACAAACCACATGCTCACCAAATAAGGCAACGTAGCCCAGCAATAGTCTCAACTCAAACATCAATATAAAAGTGGAAAACATAAACAACATCCCACAATGACAGCATATAGCAGCAAACTCTAACTCAGCTCTGGCCTCCTGCCACTAGAGGCATCAGCCCCAGCACTACCTGAAATAAGCATCCCCCAAACGTGGGGTGAGATCTCTAAACAAGAAATCTCAGTAAGACAAGGGGTCCTCAAGGATCTTCCTCCCCAAGCTCACTTACATGTGCAATATAAGTTCAAAAGCAATAATTTCCAATATAAGTTCCAAAAGTATGCAGTGCAACAGATATTCATGATATGTGTGTTATCACTATTCTACTGGCCAGAGAAAATGCAGGAATACGTCTATTACCCACATAGTAGTACAAGGAACAACGCTTACACCTCACCCACAACCACACCATGTTGTATGTGTCACATACTCAGGCTTACCGTATAGGTGGACAACACATGCATAACATAAAGACACATTGCATATAACAGCTCAACAGTATTTCCGAAACATCAAAAGCATGTAAAACAACATGCATATAACCATACCCCTATGGGACATGGTGGAACCACAACATGGCTAAACCGGGGATACGAAAGCTTACCTTGCAAGCTAGTTATCCCAACCAAGAGTCCACACACTCTCAAAGCCCAACCACAGCAGTATCACAATCTGTTATGGACCAATAATATATCAATAATCATACTTTACAAGCATACATCACAAAGACAACGCCTTTTCTTTTACGTTTTATGTCTAAAGGCTTCTCACAAAACCACAAGCCCTTAACCGCTTAGGTTCTGACTTAAACAACTTATTACAGAAGTCCAACTTCATCAAACTAGGGTCCACAAACTTCAGATTTGCGGGAAATTGACTTCTAACTACTTGTTCTAAAAGTATAATTCACAATTTTAGTATTTTGTCAAGTTCTAATACAATTTACAATTCAAATTTCTGGTGACAACTATTAATTATTTCAACTTTTATTTGATTCAACTTAGTTATAAGTGGTTAGTTGGTGCTTGAACACAAATCCTCGTGGGAAAGATCTTTACTCATCATTTTATTACTTGTACGACTAGTACACTTGCTAAAGTCGCAACAAGTTTTTGACGCTGTTGCCGGGGATTTGTTCTTTCAACATTGACAGACACCATTAATAATTGAGATTGAGTTTTTATTATTTTCAGCAATTCTTGTCCAAAGCGCTAAAACGTTCAGACGTGACCGTTTTAGCGTGAACATTTTAGTGTAATGCTACGCACATCAATGTGCACATGTCTCTGGAGACCAGCGCTAAAACGCTTGATTTCAACATTTTAGCGCTGGTCCAGTTATATGATTTACACGGTTATCTCATATGTTTCACACACTCTCATATTTTACTCCCTCACTCTCATTCACACACTCTCAGATTCTTTTTATTTTGTTGTTAGTTTCTTTTAGTTTTATCTTGTTGTTAGTTTCTTTTAGTTTTATCTTGTTGTTAGTTTACTTTTGTAATTCAGTTAAGTACATTGGGATATTCACTATTTTTGCATGATGCACATTGCGATAGTATTGATGCTATTGGTTTATTTACGAATATGTTTCAGTGATCCATTGCTGTTTTAGATTTAAATCAGTTGCTGGGGACAACAACGTTTAAATCTGGGAATTGGGTGTGATTGAATGGCATGCAAACTTCATGGAGATGTCACACAAATTGATGAGCCAAAACAGGGAAATATCTCAATCTTTTTCTTTTCTAAGTTTCCTTGTGTGATTTGGATTTTAGTTGTGATATTGAATTTGGATTTCAGTTGTGATATGGAATTCAATGAGGATAAGACTGATCAAGTTTTATATGATTGATCAAATTAAGGATACAATCTTATACTTTGCATGTTGAGCAAAAATGAAATGATTGCATAATTCATTCAATGTGAAAGAGTAGAGAGATTAGTTGTGATTTATATAGAGAAAATCAAGCATGCACTCTGAACTGTGAGAAATTGAGCCTACACAAAAAAATTTGTTCAAAGAGCACTTTACTGCATGAATAAATTTAGAACTTGCCATGTTTCTTGCTTGAAATGGTTTATGATGTGTAGTGTAGATATGATTGAGGCACTTCCTTCTTGAACCAGAAAGTTTAAATGACCAACCCTAATGTTTGCATTGCATGAAACCCTTGAGCTTAAGCCTGTTTGTCTATAAAACCAAGAACCTACATTCATTCCAATACTTCAGATTAAAAGTTTCAGATAAAGGATAATGGATGAAAGTTCTATTGGGAGAAAAGTGTTCCTGCAATACATGACAACACAAAGTGTTGGATATATGGAGAAGAAGAAGGAAGAAAAGGGAAAAAAGAAGTAAAGGCACAAAGTGCTTGGTAGAATAAAGAAAAAGAAAATAAGAAAAAGGGGTAATTAAAGAAACAGTGTTTGGAAGAAAAAGGAGGAAGAAAGGTTCAAAGAAAAAGAAAAGTTGTAAAAAAAAAGGTGGTGCAAAGAATGAAAGAAAAAGAAGAAGATAATTGGAAGGATTAAGGAGAATATGAACAAATACAATTGTGATCCTCCTCTTATCTGAATCTGATTCATTTAAACTGAAACCTCCAACATTGAACTCTACCTCTAGTCAAGCCACATGCCAAGCCATATGTTAAGGGTTAAGAACCCTACAGAGAAAAGAGAGAAAACTTGAAGAAATTCACGAGAAAATGTATATTCAGAATGATCCCCTCTTTCATTTACAATGGACCTTATAACTCCCACAACTAACTAACCGCATGCAACAACTAACTAACCGCATGCAACCTCCCCAATGGAGACTTGGCATCACTTCCCAACTAACTTGCCAACTCACTAACCCCATATGACTATTATACCCTTTATACAATATTAACAAACAGCTAACAAGCTAAGCCACTAATTACAACAGATTCAGAAACTTAACTACAATTACACTACAACTCAACTACATAATCCTTGGCCCACATTGGAGCTCCCTTCTTCCTTCTACTGCACGTAACATTACCCCGGTCTCCCAAAATAACCTTGTCCTCAAGGTTCAGATTAGGATAATGGAGCTTAAGGAAATCTTCATCCTCCCACGAAGAATCCTCTAGCAAAGAGTGAGACCACTGTATGAGCCATTGGGTGCCTGATTCCTTGCTGTTGGAAATTCTGCGAGACATGATAGCAGCCACTGGTTCCTGGACAGGACAATTGCCATGATTAAATTCAGGTACCATAGGAATAAAATCTGGATGATTACCCTTAAAAGGCTTCAACACCGAAACATGGAAGGAAGAGTGGATCTTGCACCCTGCTGGAAGCTGCAACTGATAGGCTACTGGACTCAAAACCCTGACAATGGGAAATGGACCAAAGTAACGTTTGGCCAGTTTCTGATTTTGCCTCCTAGCTACTGTCAGCTGCCTATATGGTTGTAATTTGACCAAAACCAAGTCACCCACTGCCAAAGAGATATCCTTCCTATGTTTGTCAGCTTGAATCTTCATGCGATTCTGTGCTCCCTGCAAGTGATTCTTAAGTTGAGCAAGCAATTCATTTCGATGAACTAAAGCTGTGTCCGCTGCCTCCACCTTGACCAGCCCTTTAGAATAGTAAGGAATGACTTGTGGCAACTTACCATATAGAGCTTGGAAAGGACTCATACCAATCGAAGCATGATGGGCTGTGTTGTAGTGTAATTCAGCCCAACTCAAATACAAGGACCACTTATGATTCTCATCTAAACAGAAAGCTCGAAGATACTGTTCTAAGTATCTATTAGTCACTTCGGATTGCCCATCAGATTGGGGATGGTAAGATGTACTGGTATGCAACTTGGTACCACTAAATTTAAACAGCAAAGTCCAAAATTGACTTAAGAAGACACTATCCCTATCAGATACAATTGTCTTAGGAAAACCATGCAATTTCACAACCATATCACAGAATAGGGAAGCTACCTTCACGGCTGTATAGGGATTAGCCAAGGCACCAAAGTGTGCATATTTAGTGAGGCGATCCACCACCACAAAAATAATTGTGAAACTGCGAGACAAAGGCAAACCAATGATAAAATCCATGCTAATGTCTTCAAACACCCCATTTGGAATTGGCAAGGGCTGAAGCAACCCAAAAGGAGGTGTGGTTGCTGTTTTCACCATTTGACATATGGAACATTGTTTAATCAGGTCAGTCACCTCCCTTCGCATATTAGGCCAATGGAAGGAAGCTGAAAGTCTCAGCAATGTGCGAGTTACTCCTGCATGTCCCCCAATCGGAGTTGCATGTGCTTCATTCAACAAAATTTGTTTCAGACCAGAAGTGGAACTTAACAATAAGCGATTCTTGTAATACAGCACTCCATCTCTTGCTGTAATATTAGGATCCACAGATATGCCATTACTCAACTTCGAATGAGGGATAACAATTCAGGATCAGTAATGTTTTCCCCCTTGATTTGTTCAATGATGTCAAAATGAATCTCAGTTGCTAACGACAAAAGAATTCCTTCCTTCTCTTCTTCATACATTCGAGAAAGAGAATCAGCCACCACATTGGCATTCCCAGGCTTATATTCAATAACAAAGTCATATCCCATCAATTTACTAGCATATCGCTGCTGTTCCAAGGTCTGGACTGTTTGAGAAAGAAGTTCTTTCAAACTCCTATGGTCAGTCTTAATGATGAACTTGGAACCAAGCAAATAATGCCTCCACTTCTTCACAGCCTCAGTAACAGCAAATAGTTCTCTAACATAGGTAGATGCTACCCTCATCCTTGGTCCCAGTTTCTTACTGAAAAAGGATATTGGTCTGCCATTTTGTAATAAGACAGCCCCAATGCCAATAGAAGATGCATCAGTTTCAACTACAAAGGGAAGAGAAAAGTCTGGCAACAGAAGTACAGGAGTTGTAGTCATGGTTTCCTTGAGCAGTTGAAATGCTGTAGCAGCCTCATTACTCCAAGCAAAAGAATCACTTTTGAGCAAGTCAGTTAGAGGAGCTGCTAAAGTAGCATATTGACGGATGAATCTTCTGTAATACCCAGTACGACCAATGAATCCCCTAAGTTGCTTCACATTTTTAGGTTGAGGCCAATCCATCATAGCACTAACCTTTTTAGGATCAGCTTTAACACTTTCTCCTGATACAAGATGTCCCAAATAATCCACTTCCAATAAGGCAAATCCACATTTGCTAACTTTGACTTTGAACTGATTCTTTTGCAAACATTCCAAGGCCAATTGTAAGTGAATCAAGTGTTCATCAAAAGAAGCACTATAGATCAAAATATCATCAAAGAATACTATGATAAACCATCTCAAATAGGGTCTAAACATCTGATTCATTGCGGATTGGAAGGTAGATGGAGCATTTGTCAACCCAAATGGCATTACCAAAAATTCATAATGGCCATCATGAGTCCTGAAAGCTGTCTTGAGAGTGTCCTGAGGAAGTAACTGAATCTGATGATATCCACTTCTCAAATCCAACTTCGAAAATACACATGCTCCTCTTAATTCATCGAGTAATTCATCAATATTAGGGATTGGAAAACGATCCCTTATAGTTATCTTGTTTAGAGCTCTATAGTCAATGCACATTCTCCATGAATTATCATGCTTCTTCACCAGCAAAACCGGAGAGGAATAAGGACTTCTACTTACTTTAATGAAACCAGAAGCTAACAAGTCAGCCACCTGCTTCTCAATTTCAGATTTTTGATGATGACCATAACGATAAGGTCTCACATTGACTGGCTCGGATTCTGCTTGCAAATTGATAGCATGGTCATAATCCCTGGAAGGAGGTAGTTCCTGTGGTACTTGAAAGACATCCTGATATTGGACCAAGATATGCCACACTGCCAAAGGAATAGCATCCTTAACTGTTAATAATTCTGTCATGCCCTCCTTAGCATTGGATTTCCCCACCAACATGGACATATCAGGAGATGGAGATAAAGTGAGGCATTCAGCAGAAGAGTTCTCAGTAATGCTTCCCTCTCCTTTTAAAACAATTCTCTGATTTTGCCAATTAAACTCCATAGACAGATCACTGTAATCATGGATCACCTTGCCCAAAGTACTTAACCACATAATACCTAGAATAATTCCTAGGCCAGTTAAGTCAATGATCCAGAGGTCCACTACAAAGACATGCCCCTGAATGTTCAACACAACAGCAGGACATTTCTTTTCACAAATCAGAAAATCCCCATTTCCTAAAAACACCCTCATTTTTGGGACCTTGATCATAGACAGGCCTAAACTGATAGCTAGCTCCTTTTGAACAAAATTATGAGAGCTTCCGGAATCTATGAGAATATGGATTGGCCTACCCTGCATCTGAATTTGGAATTTCAAGGCTCTAGGATTTTGGTCACTCTCCAAAGAATGCAAGGCTGCATCCATGTGATGTGAAACTGACTCAGTATGATCCTGCTACAATTGCTCAGGCTGCCACACTATTTGCTCTTCACTATCCAACACTTCTTCTTCGGATTCCCCAACCATAAACAACATTCGACCTTTGCATATGTGCTTAGAATTCCACTTGTCATCACAAGTATAGCACAAACCCAATTCCCTTCGCTTCTGCAAATATTCATTAGACACCCTTCTACTGGATGCTGGAGGTGGTAAGGCTAAAATGTTTGATTTATTGGTAGGGATAGTAGATGGCAAAGCTGGAAAAGTTGGTTTGTGGTGTGGTACAAAAGAAGGAGTGGAAATATGTGGTTCACTAGACAAGGACTTGGTGTAAAATCGCTTGGGAGCAGATGAAAGAGACACACGAAGATCAGAAAAATGAGCTTCATATGTTAAGGCTAACTGCATGGCTTGATGTAAAGAAGTGGGTTTATGTAATTGAATCGCTCTTCGTAATTCAGCTTGCAAACCAGAAACAAAAAAACTCATCAAAACCGCATCAGAGAACTCGGTTACCTGGTTAATTAAAGCTTCAAAATTGCGAATGTAATCAGTAAGAGCTCCCTCCTGAGTCAATTTGGATAACACACCTCGGAGATCAGTATATGTATTACCACCAAAACGTTGTTGCAAAGCAACTTTGAAATCCTCCCACACATGAATCGTGCCTCCACTAAACAACCATTGAAACCAAGGGCCCGCCATTCCCTCCATCTTCATACCTGCTAACCGCACCTTCAAAGTATCTGGTATTTGATGCAAGCCAAAATACAGTTCCGTTCGAAAAATCCAAGGCACTGGATCTCTTCCATCAAAAGAAGGTAATTCCATTTTAACAGAACGCATCACATTTCGCGAATCAGAAGGATCAAACCTGAATTGATTCTGTCCTCCCTGATCGAGATGACTTGAATTTGTATTGGTTGAAGTTCCTGGCATAACATGAGTATTCATGCGAGATTCCATACCCATAATCGCTGCATGGATCTGTTGAAGTTGATTGTTGAAGGTCACGAACTGGGTTTGCTGATCAACAAAACACTGCTGCAGATCCTCCAAACTTCGATCAACTCGCATCTGGAAGGAAGCCAGATCTTCAGCAAGATCTTGAATTCTCATTATCAAACGGCGTGAGAACAACAATATGAAAGCACCAATGTTAAGGGTTAAGAACCCTACAGAGAAAAAAGAGAAAACTTGAAGAAATTCACGAGAAAATGTATATTCAGAATGATCCCCTCTTTCATTTACAATGTACCTTATAACTCCCACAACTAACTAACCGCATGCAACAACTAACTAACCGCATGCAACCTCCCCAATGGACACTTGGCATCACTTCCCAACTAACTTGCCAACTCACTAACCCCATATGACTATTATACCCCTTATACAATATTAACAAACAGCTAACAAACTAAGCCACTAATTACAACAGATTCAGAAACTTAACTACAATTACACTACAACTCAACTACATAATCCTTGGCCCACATTGGAGCTCCCTTCTTCCTTCTACTGCACGTAACACCATATTTCTTCCTTTAACATAGAATTCTATCTCTAGCCAAGCCATATTGCCAAAGTCCTTTTTGATCTACTTTATGGATCATTGTTACTGTGGAAAGTGAAAATGGGCAAGCCTATAGTAGTTTGAGTACAGTGAAGGTTGAGTGATAGGTGCATCCTTAAACACTAGAGTGCAAGAGAGTTAAATTCTCACAATTTTTGAGAAGTTCCTAGTGAGGGGGTGTTTTGTTTGGGAGTCTCTGTATATTATCTCTACTGATCTGTTGAAAAGTCACAAAATAATATTGGGAAAATCATAAGAAACGAGAAATTGCATGGTTGTAAGTTGTATCATGAAATGTTGATAATCTGTCAAATGAAAGTCATCCTCATGAGTTTTATCTATAAAGAATCTCAATTTCTTCTCTGTTTTTAATTCATTGCTGAGGACAGCAATGTTCAAATCTGGGAATTGTGATAAACCCTTGGTTTATAAGGTTTTTAAGCATGAATTAGTTTAATTTATGTGATTAAATGGATGGAAAAGAGGGTTAATGTCCTAGAAAGTCCTAAGTACAAGTTCTGAAGCTTATGTTAAAAATCTATATTGTTCTTGTAGGAAAATGAAGCTTAGGAAGCGAAAGAGAGAAGGAAGAAGATTCTGAAGAGATTGGAGAATTCAAGCGTTGGGCGCTAAAACAGCCAAAGTCAAGCGTTTTAGCGCGCTGCTGCAAAAGGAAACCCAAAAGTGCTGGTGCTGAGCGCTAAAATGCCCAAAGTCAAGCGTTTTAGCGGTGATGAGCGTTAAAACGTCCAAAGCAAGCATTTTAGCGCTCTGCTGTTCAAAAGAGATTCTGGTCTTGAACGCTAAAATGCCCAAGTCAGACGTTTTAGCGTTGAAGACAGTTAAAAATGGTTAGGCATCCTTCAGGTTGTGCGCTAAAATGTCCAATAATGAGCGTTTTAGCGCCCATGTCAGTTTCTGGATGTTAATTCAGTTTGGGAATTTGTAAACTATAAAAAGGGCAAGGGGCCTTCACACTTGATATATCTATTAGAATCTGACTTTTCCCATCACACTAGGAGAGGAGGGATTAAATCAGATCTTTTATAAGAATCCTCGTGGGAATGATCTTTACTCATCATTTTATTACTTGTACGACTAGTATACTTGCTAAAGTCGCAACAGTTACTGTGTCTGATTTTCGTCTCTGTCAAATAAGAATTGAACTAGAAGAAGTATGAAATGTGGTATATAATGTTAAAAGGATTAAAGAAAATAGAAAAAGTTAGCTCGTATTTTCGTAAGTTAATTCTTCTGCTGTTTCTGTTAGTATCTTATGTATGTTAATTGAACTGGCTCGAGACTGAGATGTTATAGTAGTGTAGAATGGACTAGATTATATCCATTGGAAAGCTTGATAAGTTGATGAATACCCTATGGTATATTTTGATCACTGCTTGAGTGAATAGGCTAAAATCATGTTGAACTTTGGTTGATGCTTGGAAGCCATTTCTTGTGTCATTCCAAGTAGTTTCAAAGTGATAAAGTTTTTCTTTAAGTTTGCTCTATGAGAGATTGCAAAGTTTTTCTTTTAGTTTGGTCTATGAGAGATTGCAGAATGTGAGCCTTCTTGAAGAATTGAGTTAATTAATCTTGACTTGATATAGGCTTGAATTGGCATGATAAATGTGTTAAGAAATTGTCCATAACGGTGAAAAAGGAGTGAAATAAACATTTGAAGCACTTTGTATGTTTCAAAATCTAGACCATAATAAAATGCTAAACACTTGTGATTTTAAAGCTTGAAATAGCAAATTGATTGTGGATTATTGTGAGTTTGTTAATTTAGTTGGAAGTCAAGTGATGGCTTGATGCTGGATTAATCATTGGAGCAAACTAGTGAAGGAAGTCTTGAGACTTGATTTGGTTAAATTAAGGTAAGTTCATGAAGTTGAATCCATTGTGGATTAATAACTATTAATCATGAATTTGATCGTGTTCAAGTGTTGACTTGATGTTTGATATGCTATTAGTGTTAATGAATGTATCATCATCCTTTGAACAAGTGACTTTTATACTTGAAACCATTTTGAAGAGATTGTTTATGCTTCAAAAGAACTTGGCTGGGAAAGGAAGCTACAAGAGGTAAGCTCTTGGTTTAGGAGTTTTACTCCTCTTTGTTGTTCCAGTATGGTCCAATGTGATTATGATTTGGATGTGTGTATAATTGGATAAACGTCAGATACTTAGTATAGTTTCATTCATGTAGGATATGCATATATGATGATGTGATATATGGATTTGTGGTTATTGGCCAATGAAAGTATATACATGTTAGACCTTCCGTGAGAACACAGATTCTCGGAAGAGTTTGTTAGGACTATCTGAGGGAGGACATAAGCTCTTCGAGGTCGTATGTTAGTTATGATTTATATGATGTTTACTATACTTGATTATCTGACCCTTCATGTAGGAAGTAAACTCATGGGTGGAAAACTGTTTTTGAGGCCCTGACTCCTGAGTTTACTAAGTTGTTGTAATCTCACCCTGTTTGGGGAACATGTTTCAGGAATACTAGCTACAAGAGAGAGGCCCTCATTGGGCAAGAGACCTGCACCGGGTTAGAGGACCTATGCTCTGTTGGATATTTTGTTTAGTGGATGGCTGTATTTTCTTGAGCAGTGTGTTATAGATCATGTACATATATTTAGTCTGCCATGTGTTTTGGGTAAATATTTGTATATCTGATGTATATGATATGTAATTAAGGCATGTGTAGCTTTTATGCGTTTATAAGCTTTTGATATTGGTATACATATGGATGTATATTTGGTATGTTGGATGATGTGCCTGTATGAATACATGAATAGATTCTAAGTCTATTGTTGTAGAACAATGTGATATATGTATGGACTGGACTATCTATTATCAGGTACTATATTATAACAGTGGGATTTATCCCCATATGTCCAGTTTATAGTCGAGATTCTATCTGGGATAGTATATGTTATCATTGTTCGGATAGTCATCGACCATTACTTATGGATACAGGATTATTAATTAGGAATGTTGTACATGTATGAGATTGTACAATTTAATAAAATACAATATGCATGGCAATACATCACGAAAAGAAAATGAAAAAGTTATTTCATATAATATGAACACCCAATTTTGTTCCAAATATTTAAAAAATAAAACAAAATAAAAAAATAAAAAAAGAAAAGAAAATGCCTCGAGCTTTGTTCCTTGTCTAATTCCCACTGACCTCACTTCAACTCACCCATCTCACTTCAAGTGAGAAACTTCACTCTCTGGAACAAGGCACCTCCAAAGTACAAAGAAAATGCTTCTTTGTACGTATAAAATCGTCACTGCAGACAGAAAAAAGAAAAAGGAACGAAAATGGGGATGTGCAGAAATTGGAGGTTTGAAGCAACCTCTAAAAAAGGGAAATTGAAGAAGACCCTTGAGTGTGGAGTTTCTGCAATGCATCAACGGATCTGAGCATTCTTTTAACCGAACACCCTCCTCCTATTCTTCCATCATCGGACCACCTCAACCACTTTCAAAACCAAAAAAAAATTATCAGAAGAAGAGAGGAGAAAAGCATTCACTGTTTCTACAATCCTAAACCACCATCAACCCCACAACCTCCTTCACTACAATCTCCTTCATGGTGGAGTACCAAATAAACCCAATGTGAACATATTTACCTTCAAGCATCTCAAATACCACAAACTCACTCTACTAATCTGGCCAACCATAGACCACCGTGAACAACCTCGAGCCATCAGATCCGTTACAGTGTCACTATTTGGACTTTTGATTGGCGGTTACATAACTCTTAGATAAGAAGGGAAATCACCGGTAATCGCCACCAGTAGCGCAAGCCGACGACCATTATCAGCATCCTCATGCCACCAACTTCGCTGTCGCTGCTGCGCCTCCAGCTCTCCACCGCTCTGCTCCGTTAGCCACACGCACCAGATTTCATTACCGTTCTTCTTCAAACGGTAACAGAGGGCCACCTTCCATTTCGATTTCTTTTCTTTCTTTTTTTCTATGTTTTTTTTTTCTATTTAAACATGGAAAGACTTATCTGTGACATTGTTGTGTGGCTTGCCACCCTCGAGTGTTATAAATTTCGTTAGAGCTTACGTATAGTTACACTATCTTAAGCTTTACGTAATGATGGTTTTTATTTTTTATTATTAAATATATATATATATATATATATATATATATATATTAAACAAATGATCTCTTTCCAAAAATTAACATTAACTAAAAACACAAATATTCACTTCCTCATTGCAGCAAAGGATACGTGAGAGCGGAATTTCTCCGTCAAGTTAAAAATAAAATTTTTAAAATTTTATTTTATATTCTTGTAAATAATTTTAACATTTTGCTTTATTTGGGTTAAACAAATATTCTAAAATTATTAAAAATTTGCATAACTAATTTAAGGTAACCGTTTTTGAAACGGATGCGTCAGGGGTGCAGTGGGATTAAGTTTCCACCCTTCTCTGTGCATAATCAGACTCTCGAACCTTGATTCAAAGGCCAGTTTGCAATAAAAGGTTTTTCAATTTTTCCAAAGTAAATAAAATTGGTGGTGACTCCATTGTTATTATTTTTAAATTTTGGGTCCTTACACATAGGATACTAGTGATACTTTTAAGTACCATATTCCATGTTAACAAATCGGTCCAAAACGGAGCATTATAACCATCTTGCAGTTCCCCCTGTTATATCTTATGCAGAAACATAAATTATAGACAATGATTTCATATACGAATAACTTTGCTTGATTTAGTAGTGTACCTTGTATACTGGACCAAAACCACCTTAGCCAAGTTTCTTGGATGGGTCAAAGTTGTTTGTGGCAGTTGCAAGCTTTCCAAAATCAAATATTAATAGCTCCCGGAGCTTAATTGTGACAGTTCTCTGATTACATTGTCACTTGTATATTCTGCAGGTGATTCACCTCTACTAATTTGTAGGATTCCGTCACTGTTCTTTTTCCTTGCTGGTTTATTACAGTGCCACAAATTAACAAGAAGGAGACTGATAGAGTTCAACTTAGAAATTCAACAGTAACAAGCAAAGACAAGGTAATTGACCCAGAAAGAACACTTCCTGGAGTTTTTCTGTATATTAATGGAAAAATAAAGGAACAATACAAGCTGTAGTGTTTTCCTACTGTAATGAAACAAGAAACTCAGAATTGCAAATTAACAAGAAAAAGTAAATGACTGATAGCGTGAGACTTTCGAGAGGTCCCACTCTCTCCCAAGAGCCTTTTCCATTCCACTTTCTAGATAATCCTTTTCATGTTTCCTCCTCCCCTCTTAACCACGTTCCCATAACCAACTAGCTCTTCCTTGCATGCATTCTGTTAGGGGACATGCTGGTCATTCTCCACTCCCATTGGGTCTATTTCTTGGGCAACACTTGGCCCAACAAGATCTGCTCTTGGGCTTACTGCTGTCTTAGCAGCCCAACACCCTGTACTCTTATCTTTTCTATACACCTTAAAGGGCCGGTTCGCATCAATACTTCCCCCCAATTTAAGCACCTTGTCCTCAAGGTGGAAGTGAGGGAACTGACGATTGATGAGGGTAAACTCCTCCCAAGAATTTTCAAAATCTGGTAATTGGTGCCATTTGATTAGAACTTGTAACGTCCCAGTAGACGAATATCTCCATTTTAACAACGACTCCGGCTCCAATTGCAGCTCCCACTCCTCAGATAACACCAACGGTATTGGCTGTGCTTGAGGAACAGGGGAGATTGCTTTCTTCAAGAGTGACACATGAAAAACTGGGTGCACTTTGGAACCTTCGGGTAATTGAATTTTATACGCGACTGCACCAATCCGTTCCACAATTGGATACGGACCATAATAACGTGGACTTAACTTCTCATTCACTCGCCTAGTAATGGATTTAAGGCGATAAGGCTGCAAACGAAGATAAACCAGGTCACCCACTGCGAAGTTCACCTCCCGTCTTCGCTGATTGGCATGCACCCGCATTCTGTCTTGAGCTAGCAGCAGGTTATGCTGTAATTCTTGTAAAATCTGATCCCTCTCCACCAATGACAAAGAAACCGCATCGACAGAGGGAACAAAACTACCACAGCGAAACAATGTTGGTGGGTCTCTCCCGTATAAGGCCTTGAAAGGGGTCATTCCCATAGAGTCCTTGTAAGTGGTGTTGTACCAAAATTCAGCCCAATGGACCCAATTAGGCCACTGCCTCGGCTTGGCGCTGCAGAAACAACGTAGGTAGGCCTCTAAACACCGATTCACGACTTCCGTCTGCCCATTGGATTGTGGGTGATAAGCGGTGCTATAGTTGAGCTTGGTTCCCACACTTTTAAATAATTCAGCCCAAAAAGAACTCAAGAACACCCTGTCTCTATCTGAAACGATAGTTACCGGAAACCCATGCAGTTTTACTACTTCTTTAATGAACAAATCCGCCACCTCCTTGGTTGTGTAGGGGTGCTTTATCGCAAAAAAATGGGCATACTTGGTGAGACGATCCACGATGACAAATAAAGTGTCCACCCCTATTGTTTTGGGCAGTCCACCGACGAAGTCCATCGATATATCTGACCACACACTGGTGGGGATAGGGAGGGGCTGTAGAAGCCCTGCCGGACTGAGGCTTTGTGCCTTACATTGTTGACACACGACACAGGCAGCCACATACTCCTTGATATGACGTTTCATCCCTTCCCAATATACCAACCCAGCTAACCTCTTATAGGTTCGGAGGTAACCAGAATGCCCTCCCACACACGAATCACGATAATCTTTGAGAAGAAGAGGAATCAGTCTAGACTTCTTAGGTATGACTAACCTGTTCCGGAAGAATAATCTCCCTTCCTTCAGCTCAAACCCCACATGTTTCTCCGGTTCAGCAATCAAACCTTGCATAATGGTCTTTAACCTGGGATCTTGCTGTACTTCCTGCTCTAGTGTCTCAAAATTCACCAATTGTACCGTAGAAATAGCCATGCACTGCATTTGACGGGATAATGCATCCGCCACTTGATTCTCTCGTCCGGGTTGATAGTGAATCTCAAAATCAAATCCCGTTAATTTTGACACCATCTTTGCTGTTCTTCGGCCAGCACCTTCTGTGACAGCAAGTGTTTTAAACTTTTCTGATCTGTTTTGACTATAAAATGTCTTCCATGAGGTAGTGTTTCCATTTCTGAATGGCAAAAACAATTGCCATCAACTCTTTTTCATAGACGGATTTATTTTGGGCCCTAGGGGAGAACCCTTGACTGGCATATGATAAGGGTTTATTATCTTGCATGAGGACAGCCCCAACACCTTTGCCGGATGCATCTGTGACTACTGTAAACTGTTTTTGAAAATTCGGTAATGCCAAGACTGGTACCGTGGTCATACATATCTTCAACTGCTCAAAAGCCGATTCTGCTTCAGCATTCCAATGGAACCCGTCCTTCTTTAGTAGATTAGTGAGGGGTTTGGCTATTTTGCCATAATCTTTGACAAATCTTCGATAGTATCCCGTCAAGCCCAGAAATCCTCTCAACCCCTTCACCGTTGTCGGTGCAGGCCAATCCACCATTGCCTTCAACTTATTAGGGTCAGCACTTATACCCTTGTGTGAAATAATATGCCCCAAGTACTCTACATGATCACTTCCAAAACAACATTTTTTTTATTAACCACCAGCTGTTGTTGCCTTAACACCTCAAAAACCCTCCTCAGATGTACCTCATGCTCCTCCTCATGCTTACTATAGATTAAGATATCATCTAGAAAAACCAAAGAAAACTTCCTCAGAAACGGGTGTAGGATCTCATTCATCAGGGCTTGAAAAGTGGAGGGAGCATTGGTCAACCCAAAAGGCATGACCAAGTACTCGTAGTGTCCCTCGTGCGTACGAAACGCGGTTTTGGGAATGTCTTCTTCTCGCATCCGAATCTGATGATAACCGGATTTAAGATCCAATTTGGAGAAGATTTTGGATCCTCCCAACTCATCAAATAACTCTTCTACCACCGGAATTGGGAATTTGTCGGGGACAATGAGCTTGTTTAGAGCTCGGTAATCCACACATACTCTGCCATCTTTTTTTTTACCAATATCACAGGGCTTGAATATGGACTGGTACTGTGCCTAATCCACCCGTTGCCCATCAATTCAGCCACTAATTTCTCTATCTCTGTTTTTTGATAATAGGGGTACCTGTAAGGACGCACAGCTGGTACTTGACTTCCAGGATGCAGGTTAATGGCATGATCACAAGACCTCTGTGGTGGCAGTGAATTGGCTGCTCGAAACAAGTCTTGATACTCCAATAGTAGAGAATCCAACCCCTTCCAGCTACTGCCTTCAATCTTCCCCGAGTTTCCCTCAGCACTCAGGAAATAACCCTCCCCTTGGTCCTGCAATGCTTTAACAATTGACTTGAATGACACTTCCGATCTAGAGAGATTGGGATCACCTCGAATTAGTACCTCCCTGTTACCCTGCTCGAATCGAAGGGTCATGTCCCTAAAATTTGCCTTGATGTCCCCCAATTGTGTCAACCATTCCAAACCCAAGACTATATCTGCCCCCCTAAGTCAAACAAGTACAAATCTTGACTTACATGAGCCTCCTGGATCTGTAGTTCCACCGCTTTACATACTCCCTGATATTGCACCTTCTGGCCGTTCCCCACCACCACTTGATACACGGCAGTTTCTGTAACCTTCAATCCCAGCTGCTCCGCGACTGTTGCCCTCACAAAATTACTGGAGGCACCGCAATCGATCATCACCACTACCCTCTGACCTCGGACCCCCAAACCTTCAAAGTTTGGTTTGAAGTGAGCCCTAGAATACTGTTCATCGACAACTGCAACTCGACCTTCGCCTCCTCCTCTACCGGTGTCTTCATCCTCTCATCAGTCTTGCCATTCTCCTCGTCCTCTTCCTGGTCGTCGTCTCCCACCACCTTCTCAAACTCCGTTCTGAACTCTCCGATGCTTCGACTCTGTTTGAGCGTGTATAAGGCACGATATGGGTTATCCAGGGCGTCAGGCTGAAATCTACTCAGTATTTCTCTCCGAAACAACCCTCAGTTACCGTCTGGATTGCTAACCTCCCACCAATGGTACCAGTGAAGTGCCTCTCCTTCCAGGCACACCAGCTATAATAGCCCAAAATAATTAATTCGCAAAATACATGGGATTAGATAATTAAGCATGTATTAGTGAGTAAAAATAAGTAAATTCCCTTATAAAATTAATTGGGGTCACTTTTGAGGTAAAAAGTGTACTCTGTGAAAATTAAGGGGTATAAATGGGTGTAGAAAAAAGTACCCAAAATATAAAAATGGAACTATAAATATTCCTAGAAAAATATTCCAGACTGATAGGTAAAGTTTGGTAATTAATGGAGTTGAATAGATAGATGAACCAACACTCACTTAACCTATGTTAAGTGACTTGAAAACAAAAGGACCCAAACCCATCCCCATTCCCTCATTGTGCGCAGAAGAAGAAAAAAAAGAAGGAAAAGGAGAGGGAAAGAAGAAGAAAGGGGAAAAAGGAGAGGAACCCTAGGTGAGGCAAACCATGGTGGTTTTGAGTGATTCTAAAGCCTAAACCACTCCAAATCTTCCCCTCATTCATAATCCTAGCTTGGGTCTTGGTGGGGAACGTTGTGGTTTGAGATATTTCCTTCCAAAGTTTCGACCCATTGGAGGAATTGTGAGATTTGTTGGTTTCTACCTCCATGGAAGCTTGAGGAACCATCACCCCTTGATTGTGCAACCATTAGTGGTAAGATTTCATCCTTTGAACTCTATTTTCATGAGAAATGCATGATTTAGGTTTTGGATGAATAGTGTTTTGGGGTTTATGGTTATGTGAGTAAATGGGCTATGTTCTAGGAAGATTGAGGCCTTGAGTATGTTGAGAAAAATGCTAGGAATGACATTTAATCGGTGAAAATAAGTTTATATAGTCATATGATTTTGTTTGGAAAATTACAAAATTATGCATTTGACTAGGGTTTGGCTTGTTTTGTGATCAATGGTTTGGTTTGGTTGATTGTTGATATTGTCCATGTGATGCTTAGGATTGAGGCATTTGGACCAACCGTGAGTAACCAACCATTGGAGCAAGCTATGGAGCTAGGTTAGCTCCTTGAGATTGATATGTGTTGTGAAGGTTGGTGAAGAACAAAGGTCGAGTTGGAAGCATTGAGGTAAGCCTTCGGACCTTGGGTGTAATTCCCTTTATTGTTCCACCAAGCCCTGAACGGGTAATGGTGTGTTGTTGTATATAAATGCAATGAAATATTGTAATGCTTTGTTATACGTATTTGCATGCTTTGGTGTGACATAGGATGGTGTTTCCCTATGTTGGTATGTTGCATGACGATGCGTAAATCATACTTGGTAGTTTAGCTGGCCAGTAAGACTATTTGCATCTGAGTATCCTTAGGACAGCTCGAGAGCTCGAGGGATTTCTCCTGGAGATGTTGTGTACACTTGCATGAATATGTATTTGCTGCATTATTATTGTCATTGCTATTACACTGTTATTGAACTATGGGGTGGAGAGATGCTCCAAGGGCCCCTGGTTTACTGGATATATTCGTATATCTCACCCCGTGTTGTTGGGGACCCCCTTTCAGGAAAGGATGCTACAGGAGCCTCTGATGGCAAGTGGCCATATTTGAAGTGATTGGGCATATGGAGATATCGTGTCATTTGATTAAGCATGTTATTTTGTAGTTCACATGTATAGGATTGCTAAATGAGAATCAATTGTCATATGCATGCTATGTGTTAATTGGTTGGACTTAGCCTATGCTCATCCCCTTTGGTATCTCTTTTGTTGATGGGAGCCAAGGAGTTGATCATAGTGTTTTGTAGCTAAGTCCCATGATTTGTAATTGAAACTTGTAACCATGATCTAATGTGGTAATTATTGGGTATTTGCATATATGATGAAATGATATGCATGCTTCTCTTGTGTATGAGTATCTAGAGAGACTAGAATTCATGTATTTAAAGGATTATATGATGTAAATTAGGTGAAAGAAGACTTTTAGGTTGGAAAACCAATTTAAAACAAAGGGACCCTGCCTTGTTGTCCAATTTTCGTATCCTATATGATAGATTTGGACCCTTGTGTCTTGATGGAAGTTGTAGATATGTTTCTTAGCTTTCCATAGAGACCAAGATTGTGTAATTTGGATAAGTATAACTAAAGTTATGGTTAAAATACCACAGGAAGGTCAAATTGCCATGTTTTGGGTACACAGCCCTGTTGTCTGGCGCTATGGGCGCCAGA
Organism: Gastrolobium villosum; assembly: GCA_032173675.1. Taxonomy (NCBI): domain Eukaryota; kingdom Viridiplantae; phylum Streptophyta; class Magnoliopsida; order Fabales; family Fabaceae; genus Gastrolobium; species Gastrolobium villosum. Next base: position 61,467 of record JAVKPL010015495.1, on the reverse strand, counting down.
CTGGCGCTAGGAGCGCCAACGGCCAAAATAAGGCAGTGGCGCGGGCGCTGAGGGCGCCACTGTGGCGCTGTCAGCGCGGGGGATCTGTCGATTCAGCACCTGTCGCTTAGAAATCTCATAACTTGGGCTACGGTGCTCCGATTTGAGCGTGGTTTGAACCCACGTGTAACTAATGGAAAATCCTATAATATAATGGGAAAATGGAGACCATAATAAATGAAATAAAAGTATGGTATTAAGCTTTAAGTATGTTATTCCGCAATGTATTATGGTTATGGTCACGCAATTGGGTAATTTTAATTCGGCTTGCTTTAAAAAGAAAAATTTAACCGGATTTAATTGCACCAATGTGATTGTAACTGCGCTTAATATCATAAGTCAATGTTAACAAACCGGTTCTAGAACGGGGTGTTACACCAGCACCGACGCCAGCTTCTCTGCTTCAGTGATGCCATTGACGGTAAAATACCGTTCCACCTTGCTCACCCATCCAAACGCGTCGTCACCGGAGAACAAGGGAATCTCCAGTCTCCTGGTCACCAGAGGATTTCGATTAACCCTCCGATTAAATCGTTCCCCATCCACTCCAGAACCATGCTCCTCTGCATCGTCTTCCTCGTGACGAGAACGACTTCTTCCTCTAACTAACATTTCATCTAACCTTCGGATGATTTCTGCCACCCCTGTTTCGGTTGCCTCCATCCGTCTCGCCATCTCCACTTGACGAGTGTTGCTCCTTCGCAACCCTTCTTCCAATATCTCCAATCGATTATCCATCCTTCGGGTACTGACCATCCCACAGAGCTCCAAGATCGGAGCTCTGATACCAATTGATAGAGTTCAACTCAGAAATTCAACAGTAACAAGCAAAGACAAGGTAATTGACCCAGAAAGAACACTTCCTGGAGTTTTTCTGTATATTAATGGAAAAATAAAGGAACAATACAAGCTGTAGTGTTTTCCTACTGTAATGAAACAAGAAACTCAGAATTGCAAATTAACAAGAAAAAGTAAATGACTGATAGCGTGAGACTTTCGAGAGGTCCCACTCTCTCCCAAGAGCCTTTTCCATTCCACTTTCTAGATAATCTTTTTCACGTTTCCTCCTCCCCTCTTAACCACGTTCCCGTAACCAACTAGCTCTTCCTTGCATGCATTCTGTTAGGGGACATGTTGGTCATTCTCCACTCCCATTGGGTCTATTTCTTGGGCAACACTTGGCCCAACAAGATCTCCTCTTGGGCTTACTGTTGTCTTAGCAGCCCAACACCCTCTACTCTTATCTCTTCTATACACCTTAAAGGGTCGGTTCGCATCAGAGACACAACATAGATAAATGTAAACGTAAAGTGATTTGAAATTGTTAATCAATTAAAGAAAAAGATAAAACAAACAAGTTACCAAAATGATTTTGAGCATGCCTTTATGTAGTTTGCATCGACTAGAGCAATATATAGAAAACTCAAATGAGTAAATTGGAATCCATAACAAGAGATAAAGCTTACAGGTATGACACACATACTCTCTCTGATTGTTATGTTGTCACTTTACACACTCCTCCATTTTGGCTTTACCACTATTCTTAGTTTACAGTGATCTGCTACCCTGAAAGGTACCTCCTTCATAGATATTGCTACCCTGAAAGGTACCTCCTTCATAGATACCTAAGAGAGCCCCTAAATCCAAGATAAACTCACTAGTCTCTGATTAAACATCTCTGTCTCAAACATAAAATAATTCCAATTGTAAATTCTTAATATACAATATTTAATGGGGTTGTGTATAAAAATTTTCATCCTTTTTAAACAATATGTGTACATGGAAATTTTGGAACCAACCTGCACGAGTGACATCTTGAGAGACCAAATTTTGTATGATATTTACTCGTTCTATGAATTTTAACCCCTTAAATTTAACTCTCACGACTCTCAGTTTGGTACCTCATTCTTTATTAACGAAAAAGACATTCATACAAAGTTCCAACAATCTTAATAATTTCGGTATTGTCAGCACTGGCTTTGAATTGTTTACTCAAAGCTCCAAGTTTGCTATCTGCCGTGGATGTCTGTAATACTGACATTGTTGATGGAATGCAATCTAAGGCTTTCATCAGAGGATAGTGAACTAAGCATATTCTGCCTCAGGATGAATGCAGGTTGCCTTGGAGTGGGAAGATCCACAATCTCACTGTTAAGCATAGAAATTACTGCAGCCATATTGGGCCTGTCTGCAGCAAATTCTTGTACACACAAAAGTCCAATGTGTATGCACCTCATAATATACTTTTCCAGTCTAGGATCATATATTCCTGGATCTACTAAAGAAAAAACATTTTCTTCCTTCCATTGTATCCAGACCTAAAAATGAAACAAAAATCAATTAGTTTGAAGTTTTATAAGAAAAGAGAGTACAAAACTTCCATAATTATGCCAGGGATGAATTTTAGAGACTTACAAGTCCCAAGAGGGTAAGAGAATTTTCATTGTCATAAAAGCTTGAGTTTCGTCTTCCACAAACAATCTCAAGTAGCAAAACTCCAAAGCTAAAGACATCTGATTTCTCAGAAAACTGTCCTTGCATTGCATATTCAGGAGACATATAGCCACTGCATTGAAATGCAACACAATTTGATATTCAAGTATGCTATTATAATGTGAGACAAAGAAGGTGTACTTACTAGGTTCCCACAACCCTTTGGGTATTGGCTTGATCTTCACTCCCTCCAAAGATTCTTGCCATACCGAAGTCTGATATTTTTGGATTTAGTTCCTCATCTAGCAAGATATTACTTGCCTTCAAATCTCTATGTATGATTTTCAGCCTTGAATCTCTATGAAGATAAAGCAACCCTCTAGCTATTCCTTCTATTATGCTAAAGCGCTTTCTCCAATCTAGGAGTTTATTTTTTGATGGATCTACAAAAATAAAAACCAGAAGATAGCCTATTATTTTGAACTTGTGCTTTCTAGCATGCCCAAATTAGAATGCTTTCAAGAAAAATCACTAACTGTGAAACCATGGATCATAGTTTTTGGAAAAGAAAATTATATATGATTAATAAAGTAATACATGAAAGCTTTAATTTGCATATGAGAGAGATACTAAAGGGCCATCGAAAGAACTAACCAAACACATATGCATCCAAACTTCTATTTGGCATGTACTCATATATCAACATCTTTTCTTCTCCTTCAATACAACAGCCAAGAAGTTTTACAAGATTGCGGTGTTGAAGTTTAGAAATTACCAAAACTTCATTCATGAATTCTTCTAGACCTTGTCCAGATGCTCTGGAAAGTCTTTTAACTGCTATTTCCTTACCATCTTGCAGTTTCCCCTACAATACATATCATTAAACAGAAACCATAAACAATTACCATAAACATGATCTAATATACCTTGTATACTGGACCGAAACCACCCTGGCCAAGTTTGTTGGATGAGTGGAAGTAGTTTGTGGCAGTTGCAAGCTTTTCAAAGCTAAATTGTAATAGCTCCTGTAGCTTAGCTTGTGATAATTCTCCAATTACTTTGTCATTTGCGAGTTCTTTAGATTTAGATGTTACAGCTTTGTTAAATCGAATAAATCCACCGTTCTTCTTTTTCCTTCTCCAAATGACATACGCACAAGTGAAAATTATGAAAGTTGCTATTATCACTGTAACTATAATGATGACTTTTATGTTTCGCCCTTTGTCTGCAATTCAAGAACATCAATATCAATAACACCTTTTTCCCAAATTAGTTGGGATCGGCAATTCAGGGAACACGAAAATTTAAAATTGAAGAATTTATGCCTAAAGAAAATAAATACGGTCAAGTTAAAGGACTATATCTAAATTTTTGTTCATACCGGGCATACCAAGTTCTGTATTGGCTACACGAATGTATAGATCAGTTCCTCCACTTGGGAATTGTTGTATATCAATTAGATCCCTATTCCAAGACATGCAGCCAATTGCATTATCATATGCATATGCAATGCAAGAGCAATTCTCCAAGCACCCGCTTCTGCATGTGTCTTGTGTAACAGATGACCCTTGTACAAAATCAGGAACTTTGATCATCTGCAATGTCAAAAACCCATCTGCTTTATTACTGTCCACACTTGTGTTTTGATTTTTGGTCCTTTCACATTGCAGAGGTGTGCTTCTAACACATCCATTAGTCCAATTTTGTCTATTCCATTCCTCTTTGTTTCTTGGCTCAAACCCTGTCAAACAGCTACATATTGGCGAACTCTGTGAATTACAGCTTGCAAATGCCCCACATATACCATAAACATCACAATCTGATTGGTGGTTAGTCCATGGAACTTGCCATTGCTCATCATACCAATGATTTTCCACCAATTGGCCTTGCGAATTCAAGGTATACATTAAGGGTCCCATCCCATATGCTGTAAAAGATACATCAATTGTTCCATTCCCATCATCTTGAACTTGAAAACCACTAAGATACGTAGCTCCCATGTTCGGTATCCCTAGAAAAACCTGACCATTCCATGGACCACTGCGCCAGTATGGTTGAGTTCCATTCCAAATGAACACTTCAGGAATCTCTAGGTGTTCAACACTGGAAGAAAAGCTTCCAATGGATGGATCAGAAAGGCTTTTCCATGATGTAAGTTCTAATTTGTCACCTGTTATTTTGTTGCTTGTAATTTTCATACGGGGTAACAAACTATTTGAGGGATTGTTGAAACTCTCCCATATGGTGTTTCCTGTTGTGTTATCCAGCAAGAGAAGGCTTCCATAATCTGAAAGTTGGGAAGTAGAATTGGATGCAATATTGGAAACATTTGATGACCAAAGAACCTGTTTCTTCCCATTCAATATCACAAGATTGCCATCTTCAGATATTGTAACAACCCCAGAAGAATCTTTCAATGGTTGATTTCTATTAGCCACCCATGTGACAGTGAGGTTGAACTTCCACCAAATTCCTACATAGCGATTTGTAGAATCAGAGCTGAAGAACCCCAAGGTGAAGTTTCCACCATTGGAGCTAAGAGTTTCAGGGTCCCTGAGGAATTGATGTGATGTGATGCTGTCTTTGGCAATACCTTCAACATCTAAAACATAGCAACTAACGATAATAAAAACATACAACAAATTTTTGCAGCTTTTGAAATCCATTACAGCATGAATTCAATGTTGTCAAAACACTATGATAATGATGATGGATTATAGATCTAGTAAATATCTATCTTTTCTTCTACACTGGAATTTAGTAAATAAATTATTTTGTTGCCTTGCTGGGGAACAGATGAATTATTAAATATTTTTTTTGCTTGAAGCCTCCCCTGGTAGTTACAATACTAACCTGAGAAAAAAGGTGATGTAATTTATACTATTTAAAATTATTCTTTATTACGATATATATAAATTCGATTATACTAGAATAATACTTTTTCAAAAAGAAAAAAAAATACTTTTTTAGAAAATATATAAAAATTGAATTTTTAGAATCATGTATACTCAGATATTAAGTTTTATTACATATAAAAAAATGAAAAAGTATCTAATGAGTGTAACTCACTTAGCAATACAGGCTAAGTAGAATGGAGAAAGAAGCTGAACAGTGGCGTAGCCACTTGGTTTCCAGGTGGGGCATTGGCCCCTGCTAATTTTTTTTAAAAAAATTATTATTATATATATTTATATAATTAATTATTATTTGGTTCTTTTAAAATTAAAATCTTGCCCCACATATATTTTTGCTGCTGAATTTGATTCCTATCAATACATTTTTTTTTATTCTGGGAGGGAAGATATACTTTTAGTGTTTTGTTCTTTAGAAACTTTAATTGTAACAAAGTCTCTACTTGATATTAATCTCATGACCTTGGCTTGCCTCAAAGAGGTAACTAGTGTCTCTATATAAAAGTAATAATAAGAAGTTAGGGTTTCCGGTGGTGTGTAAGAATTTTCCAATTCATCCTTCAACCGTAAGCAACTATTTTAAGATAAAATAATGGGAATAACATCTATCCTTTTAAAGATATAAGCTTATATCCTTTTGATTCTGGTGCAGTGTTGACATTATTTAATAAATAATTTAGATAAGTATGCTAGTTCATGGTAGCTTTTTTTCCTAATAAATTTGTCCATTAACGATTATAATTTATTGTATCAAAATTATTAATTAATTAATAATAAATTTGACTTATTAAGTTGGCTGAAAGAGGTAACCCATATAAATTATAACCGTTGTGTATTTTCCAATTCATCCTTCAACCGTAAGCAACTATTTTAAGATAAAATAATGGGAACAGGTTAAAATCTATAATTTAATCAAAATTATTAATTAATTAATAATAAATTTGATATAAACTTATATCTTACAAAAATAGATGTTTTTTCCTAAAATAATTGGTTTTCGAAGTCAAAATAGGTTATTGGCGAAAATTTTAAATAATTTGAAAGAGTTGATAACGTGGAACTTTCGTACCATAACTGTAAGAGGAAAATAAAAAACTAATTTTGCATACGATTAGTTCAAACAGGATTGATTGGGATAACAATAAAAAACGTTTCAGGAATGTACAAAAGTTTTAGAATTAATTTGGATTGTTCTAGTCGGCATGAACCTGTCAATAGTCGGTGAACTGTTTGCATCGTTGAAAACAAAAATTATATATATATATATATATATATATATATATATATATATATATATATATATATATATATATATCCCAGGTGGAGATTTGGCATGTTCCTCATCTTCCGGGTCTATATTACGAAACGAAAATCAAAATTTGCTTTATTCATTATCAATTGTGAGCTGCAAGCAAATAAAACACTCTTTAATAATATGAATACCGTGCCATGAATTGATGAGACTCTGTTAATTATGACGTGTCAATTAGTTAGACACGTGTCATTTAATGTAGTTGCATGATGTAGCCAGTTAATTACATGTCAAGTAGTTGGTTAGGTGGTTTTGCTTCTCTGTTTTTCTGTATGCACTGCACTATATATTGGACTAGTGCTGCTGTTTTGAGTTTAATTGATTCAGTTCATTTTTCACATTGATTCTTGAATATGAGTCTCGAATATACTACTGTTTCTTCGCTTCTGTGTTGCATGATTAAACGTGTTAACGAGCCGAGCCGAGCCGAGTTTTGGTTTTAAGAGATTAAATCTGTATTTAAATGTGTCAGTCTAACCAAGCTTGTTACCTATTATAAATATAATTTTCTGCCTGTGGCCTGACTTATTTACAAAAAATAAAAACCTTGTTTAACCTATTAGCCTCTTTAAAAAAAATAAGATAACAAAAATTTATCTAACATAATATACAATCAACAACATTAGTAATTCCATAAATATTTATAAATTCAATTTATATCCAAATAACATAATATAGAACAAAATCATTCGAAAAGTCTGTTTAACCAACAAAATAGGGTGAAATGGATTGAGGAGAAAGAGAGGGCTATTACAAGTAGTATAAAAAATTAAAATATAAATAAAAAAATAATATACTAGGCCAGTCTGGGAGGTTTTTTGGCCGAGCTTTTGAATTGGAACCTGAGGCCTTTTTATTAAACGAACTTTTACATAAGTCCAAGCCTGGTACCAACAACCAATTTTAGAGATGTAAGCTCAAGCCTTCACGAGGCGAGCCAAAGGCCTCTGGTTTGTTTAGCACCCCTATGCATGATGGTATCAGAGCTCTGATACGCGCCTTTGATTTTCTTTCTTGCATGCATTTCAGTTTCAACTTGTTACTGTTCGATCTGGTGTTGTTGATTGATTCAGATCTGATCTGTAAACAAAAAGGCGGTTCAGAGTTCTGTGAATGCAATGGATGCAGAAGTTGAAGATGCTACTGAAAACGTTCATTCATCTAGGCATGGGAGTGTGGTGAACACAAATCTGATTGATCTGTTAGATCCAGGGAGTCCTTACTACCTTCATCCAAGTGAGAATCCATCACTTGTTCTTGTTTCCAACTTGATGAACGGAAGGAATTATCATGGATGGTGTAGGGCGATGACAATGGCCTTGATCTCAAAGAACAAATTATCGTTTGTAAATGGTACGATTTTTGCTTCAGAAACATCAGATCCACATTTTGCAGTTTGGGAGAGATGCAACACCATGGTTCTCTCATGGCTACACCGTTCAATTACTAGTTCCATATCTCAGTCAATCCTATGGATGGATAAAGCATATGATGTGTGGAGAGATCTCAAAGAGAGGTTTTCACAATCTGATATTTCAAAATATCAAATTTACAAGATGACACTTATCGATTGCATCAAGGAGATAGCTCAATCTCTGACTATTTCACACGACTAAAGATTCTCTGGGATGAGTTGGAAGCACTGCAACCAACTCCTACATGCAGATGTGTTCATCCATGTTGTTCAATTGCTGCTGAAGTAAAGAATATAAAAGAGAGGGATTACTCAATTCGATTCCTTAAAGGACTCAGTGACCAATTCTCCCATGTGAGATCCCAGATTATGTTGATGGATCCACTTCCCTCTGTCAACCGAGTGTTTTCTCTTGTTGCACAACAAGAGAGGCAGTTGCAGATCGAAGGTAATATTTCAAATCATGATTCTTCAGGAATTTTTTTTTCAATTTTGTTGAGCAGATCCAAGAACGAGGACGTTCACAAGGTCGTGGAAGAGGAAGGGGATTCACTGGCGGACGTGGTAGAGGATCTAGATTTTGTACCTACTATGGAAAGACTAGCCACGCAGTAGAGACATGCTTTGAAAAGCATGGTTATCCCCCTGGCTATAAACAAAGGAGTGCTGGACATAAGGTTAATGCAGCTGTAAGTGAAGATAAGGGTTCTGATCAAACAGATAATACTTAGGCTGAGACAATGGAGAATTTTACTAAAAGTTAGTATCAGACTATCATGGAGATGATCCAACAATTGATGCAGATACAACAGAACTTTAGTCCATCCTCCTCTCATGTCAGTAACATGGTGCACAATAAGGCTCTTAATGCAGATGAGAACTCTTCTGGAGCAAGTAAGTTAGAAAATCGTGGGTCCTGGATACAGAAGCCACTGACCACATCACATTTTGCTTTACAAACTTGTCTTTTGTTAAGCACATAGAGCCAATTGTTATATCTTTGCCAAATGGGACACAAGTATTTTCCTACATTTCTGGTACAGTGGTTATGATACGATACCACCCTCAACGAAAATTTAGGGGAAGCAATTGAGCTGAGTCATCAAAAAGGCAAATAGGAAGAAATATTAATGAAACGTGTTATGTGATGACTACTACCAGAATGGGGAAGAAAGTACTACATAACATGAGCAACGTGAAGACTATGCAGCTAGTATAAATAGTCATTGGGACTGCCAGAGGGAGCATCTTTGGGCATTTGGAACTTTGGGCACCTTAGGGTGATTTGGGAGAGACTAGGGGCTCTAGAATTCCTCTAGAATTCTCCTTTACTGTTAACCATTTAAGTTCTTGTAATTGGTTCTTTTCTTGTTAAATTGTCTCTGAGTTGTTACCATTTTCATATTGTAAAACAGATACAAATACATCTATATACAGATCTGTGTTCCTTTTCCATAATCCATTGTGTGTTACATTTATTTTCTGGTTGGTCTGTATCAATTGGTATCAAAGCTGTCTGATCCGGTAGATTTGAACCACGCTGATTAGGAAAAAAAATCAAGGTTATTTCAAAATGATTCCAGTGTTTGATGGAGTCGAAGCTTATGGATGGCAGATTCAAATGGAGTAATACTTCAAAGCTAAAGGAACGCCGGAAACTAAGAAAATATCAAAAGCAGCAAAGGGACTGAAAAGACATGCACGCATCTGGTACCTTTTCTGGAGGGGATCGAATTTGAAGGAAAGTTGGTGGGATCTATCCAAGGCGATGCTAAAGGATTATCAACCGGAATACGATCCAGATTTATATCTTTGCTATGAGGAAGAAGAAACAGAACGATCTAGTTCAGAAATGAAGATGAATCGAAACGTTGTAGAGGAGACCAAACTGTTGAAGAAGGAAGCCAAAGAAGATGAACATAATGTGAGCTACAAGTGTAGCTATCAAGGCAGAAAAGATCACGCCAAGGTAGGTGATCAGGATCTGGGCTTCAATTCCAGCGAAACAGTCAACAAAGGTCACGATCTAAGGAGGTGCAAGCCTGTTAGCCACATTCATGAGATGAAGGATGAGCAAACAGATCCAGAAATCGCTTTCAGGAAACACGAGACAGAGGGAGATGCAAAGAGAGTGGTGATTAAGGGAGAAGACGTTGAGAATGAAGAGACTATGGAAAGTGAAGAAGAAAATGGAGAAGTAGAAGTGGAAAGGCAACCAACAGCCATGGTTGTGGACATACCAGATCTATTTTTTCTTAAGAAGATGGAGGGCTTTGAACGACACAACCTTGAGGGAAGAAGGTGGTTGCGAACTCGTGAAGAAGGAGAGGAGGTGGAACAACCACCACCATTACCCAAACCTCCAAACTTGAATTTTCTTGAGAAGTTTGAATGTTCATCGCTGCCTAGTTCTGGAAAAGGGAAGCCATTCAGAATATGCAAGAGGTGGAAGGAGGACCAAACTAGGGCAAACAAAAACTTGGGTCAATTTTTAAACCCGGCCCAAATGTTTGATTCAGAAATGGTAGTTTTAGCCCAAGTTGAAGAGAATTATTTCATCATGTCAGATTTATGTAAGGACAATTGTGAAATTGGGTCAGTTGTGAAAGTGGGTCAATTCTCAGATCAGGCCCAGAATGTGGTCAAGTCATACTCAGCCCAACACAAAAATATGGGTAACTTTGTCTTTTTATTATGTGAAGCTGGGGCTCATGGGTTTGTATTAAGGCCCAAATTAAAAGCAAATAGAAAACCTAAATTAGATTATGGAGAACGTGTTACCTCCTTGGAAGTGCTAAATTGACTTGAGGATGTCATCTTGTGCAAGTACGCCAGTTTTGCAGCAACTCAAAATCAGAGGGAAAAGGAGCCGATTATCATTGTCTTGCTCTTGTTAAATGACTTGGGGGATATCAATGACGGCAAGGAAAAAGAAAGGTCAGTGGCTGGAGTTGCCTTGTACGTCTCCAATGGTGGAAAGGAGGAGGGGGAAAATGTTGCACCTCCTCAAATCAAAAGCGGCGGCTACAAGGAGGAAGGAGCCAGCTTAATGAGGAAGTTCCTTACCTTGGGTCAATTTTTTGACCTAGAAATAAGTAAGAAACAAAAATGGGTGTGTGAGATGAAAGAAAAGGAAAAAAATGCAAAGGTTAGGCTCTTCTTTCAATAACTCAAGAGGACAAGCCCAACACCTAATACCCATCAATTGCTATCTGTCAAAGGGCTTCTTTGGTCATACAAATATGTGTACTCAAGAATATGGAGACCACGAAGGTGAGGCAATGGTTCTCAACTATGTGTACACTTCTAAGGCATCTATGAACTCGATTGAGTTTAAAGACAATATACAATTTGGAAGAAGCAAAACTGCAGTATTTTTTAAAATGCCAAATTTGAAAAGGAATGTTGTTCAGTTGTTGGAAGATTTGCTTCAGGAGAAAAAATGAAAGGAAATGCTACAAGGATTAGAGGGTGTAAAGAACCTTGGGATACACCACCCCAAAAGCTAGCTCAAAGGGTGAGAGTGTCCAAGGCCTTATAAAGGCCACATTAGTTGCACATACAACTAATGTGGGACTATATATCTCAACACGCCCTCTCACACGAGAGCCCATTGGGCTTGAAGAGTAGATAATGCAACAGGCCCAACCTACCTGTGCTAAGAGAGTCCACAAGAAAAAATGGGGGGCGACGAGGATCGAACACTAAGGCTCTGATACCATGTAAAGAAACTTGGGATACACCACCCCAAAAGCTAGCTCAAAGGGTGAGAGTGTCCAATGTCTTATAAAGGCCACATTAGTTGCACATACAACCAATGTGGGACTATATATCTCAACAGAGGGCATGAAAGAAAATTTAAGAGTTGCTAAGCATCATCTTGCAGAAGTTACAAACGAATGGGATAGGATTGAAAAACAGGCATGGGATCCCGGTGGAAATGACCAAGCTTGGAGTATATGTGGGGTCCCACAATTCAAACAGTGGGATCCAGGAGGAGGGCTTTTATGGGTTGAACTGCACCTTGAGGACAAGGTGCTTAAAAGGGGGAAGTATTGATACGATACCACCCTTAACGGAAATTTAGGGGAAGCAATTGAGCTGAGTCATCAAAAAGGCAGATAGGAAGAAATATTAATGAAACGTGTTATGTGATGACTACTAACAGAATGGGGAAGAAAGTACTACACAGCATGAGCAACGTGAAGACTATGCAGTTGGTATAAAAAGTCATTGGGACTACCAGAGGGAGCATCTTTGGGCATTTGGAACCTTGGGCACCTTAGGGTGATTTGGGAGAGACTAGGGGCTCTAAAATTCCTCTAGAATTATCCTTTACTGTTAAGCATTTCCACTTCAAGTTCTTGTAATTGTTCCTTTTCTTGTTAAATTGTCTCTGAGTTGTTACCATTTTCATATTGTAAAATAGATACAGATAAATCTACTTACAGATCTGTGTTCCTTTTCCATAATCCATTTTGTTAAATTTATTTTCTGGTTGGTCTGTATCAGGTTATTTCCAAAACACTCGCATTGACAGATGTCTTATATCTAAGGGAATTTGGAGTGAATTTGATATCAGTAAATAAACTGATTCATGTAACTGATTGTCATGTGACATTTCAGCATCAGACTTGTTTCATTCAACAACAGCAGTCCATGGAGATGATTGGTTCTGCTAGTTTGATGAAAGGATTATATGTGATCACTCAAGATGATCCAAGACATGAAGGTTCAACTGGCAACACGGCTAGGCAGCTGAATTTTTTTAGCAATAACAGTTTTGTTTCAGAAACCAATGCCACTGATATTTGGCATTTACGTTTGGGCCATTGCTCCAAACCTGTAATAAAGGCCATGATGCTACAATACCCATTTATTACTTGTAAACATATAGATACACCATGTGATGTTTGCCATATGGAAAAACAGAAAAAGTTTTCATTTACTTTGAGCAATATTGTATCAAACAATGCTTTTGATCTTATACATATAGATATCTGGGGACCATATTCTGTGTCCTCCATTCATGGCCATCGTTTCCTTTTAACCATTGTTGATGATTGTACTAGATATACATGGGAAATACTTATGAAATCAAAATCTGAAGTGAGACAACATATCTGTGCTTTTGTTGCCTTAATTGAAAATCAATTTCACAAAACAATCAAAGCTTTTCGTAGTGATAATGGGCAGAAGTTTCTAATAATTGAGTTTTTTAAACAAAAAGGGATTCTTCATCAAACTTCTTGTATAGAAACACCTCAGCAGAATGGTGTTGTTGAGAGAAAGCATCAACACCTGCTCAATGCTAGAGCTCTTCTTTTCCAAGGGAAACTTCCTATCAGTTTGTGGTCTTACTATATAATTCATGCCATACACCTGATCAATCTACTCAGCTCACCAAAGCTGAATAATAAGTCACCATATGAACTATTAGACAATAATCCACATGTAATCATTCATCTTAAGGCTTTTGGCTGCCTTGCTTTTGCATCAACAATTATGGCAGGACGTTCAAAATTTGATTCTAGAGCCCGCAAATGTGCATACATTGGACACAAAGATAGGACTAAGGGATACATTCTGTATGAATTGTCTTCAAAACAACTTTTTGTTTCAAGAAATGTTTTGTTCTATGAACAACATTTTCCTTTCAGCGATAAAGTTTAAGTTCAACCTTCAATTCCTAGGCCTACTAATCAAGTTTCAGCTCCCTTTTGTGAGGTTACTACCTCATGTCAACCACCACCACCACTAGCATGACGATGTCATCGCCACCAGCACCACCACCACGACAAGACAAGGCTAGGTGACAACTCTCAATTTTCTCTCTTCTACGCTTGATAGAGGGATCCCTTCTCTAAATACTCCCACTCACACATGGAAAATGATCATCTTCTTCTCTAAGCAACTCAAGAGTTGTTACTCTGCACATTTGTAGAGCACTCTAACCTCTCACACACTTTTCCCCCTTTGATATGCAGCACCATGGGAAGCCTCTACAGTGCTTTAGTCTCTACCATTGTCACTATAAGCACCTCTAAATTGACATATTCTACCCTTCATGGGATACATTTATGAACCACCAAACTATTCATTAGCGCCGTACATGCGAAACGGTAAAGTCCGATTCCCTCTTCTCTACTAAGAGCTATCGAAAAAACTTCTCATTTATTTATTCGGCTGCAAAGCCATGCTTCAAGTCTTTTCTTAAAGGTCACGAACCCACATCTACAAAAAAACAAAAAGAAAAAGGAAAACCAGACTCACAAAGACAAGAAACCGAAGAGACACATCCAACACTACCACTCTACCTGAGTTTCTTTCCGACACGGAGAAAAGTTCCTTCCCATAACCAGATCAGAATATCAGAACAGGAAGATCAGAGTACCAGATCAGAATACAAGATACCAGAACTGGAAGATCAGAGGCTACCAAAAGAAAATCAAGAAATCAAAAAAAAAAAAAAAAAACAGCACTTTCAGAAGATCATCAGAAAATCAAGGAGATACCAACCGACCAAGTGGCATCATTCCTGAAGATTTCAAGAGCAGCAGCTGTGAACCAACACACCAGCAAACAACTAGAAGGAAAAATCTAAATCATGAAGTCACGAACACACATACCAATAGACGAAAAGATGCAGCTGTAGCCAATAAAATCAGCAGCACCTAGCTCAAGCAGCGCCACAATAGCTGAAAGCTCGCCCCAATTCACACTCTACAGATTAAAACCAACCCTTTACAGATTAGAACACCATGAAGGTCACCTTGTCCTGAACGGTTTGTTGTTTCCAACCGCATCAAGAGCCCAGTTAACAGATGTGACGGCCAATTTCATCATCAACCGGGACAAGTTCTGAAGTTGAACCATGCTTTGCATCCCACAAAACAAAACAAAAAAATGACAAAAGAAAAATGAAGGGAGGAAACGAACGAACCTTCAACCATTACTTTCACCAAGGAAGCATGTGACCTTAGCGGACCCGACCAGAGAATCTTCAACGTTCTACTAAGAATGTGCCCTTAGGTTGACCGTCAGAAGTCGAAACAGAACCGCCAACGCCATGGGGGGGCCATCCCCGATCTGGTTAGCCCGTCATGGAGCATTGGCAACGGCCACAGCTCTCCCCTTAGGCGAAACCCCAACCCAATCACCATTTTCGCGTTTACCTTTTCAAACTGGGCTCTTTGAAGGATGGTTTTCTTATAAAATTTGTTTCCTTTTCTTCTCGTAATTTTTTTTCTTCTTAGGATTATGGGATAAATAAGAATAATGTTGCATGAAAAAAATTCTTGTCATGTAAAGCTAAAGACAAAACAAAATAAATGAACACGGTGTTTGTTTTAAATTTTTTATTATTATTTACTTTGTCGTTTTTTTTGCAGGAAAAAAAAATTTTTTGCTACAACAGGACGAACGCAAAGCCCATATATAAATAAGAGGAATATTTTAACATTGGGTACATCCTTCTCGGAATCAATTCTTTTTTAATGTCTGTCCCCGAGAATAGAAGTGGATAGGAAACTCGTCGTTTGGTAAAACTATTTTATTTTTATTTTTTTCGAAATGAACCGATTTAATTTTTATGTTGGGGAACATGAAAAAGAATCATAAAATTTCTGTTTTTTGTTCCCCGTATATTTTTTTATGTTGGGGAACATGAAAAAGAATCATAAAATTTCTGCTTTTTGTTCCCCGTATCTCTCTCAATCACTCTCCACCACTACCACCATCATCCCGACACGACCACCACCTCCACGTCACCACCACCGTCATACCACCACCACCACCATCACCATTATCATCATCACCATCATTATTACTTCCACACCAACCACCACCACCATCATAGTACCCACTTCCATCACCACCAACACCACACTACCACCACTACCGTCATCGCCGCCACTGCCACCATCAGTACTACCGCCACCACCATATCATCTCCATCACCATCATCACAAACACCGCTGTCACCACCACCGCACCAACTTATTTGATAAATAAGAATGAGTCAATAACGAGTAAACATAATTTGTTTGATTGTATAAGATGAGTACAAAATCATAAGAGCACAACATCCCGAAATCACAAGAATACAAATTGGAAAATAATCCTAAAAAGAAAATAAAAATAATCCTAGGAAAACAAGAAAAGAAACAAATAGGGCTTTGCGTTCGTCCTGTTGTAGCAAAAGAAATTTTTTTCCTGCAAAAAAAAACGACAAAGTAAATAATAATAAAAAATTTAAAACAAACACCGTGTTCATTTATTTTGTTTTGTCTTTAGCTTTACATGATAAGAATCTTTTTCATGTAACATTATTCTTATTTATCCCTTCATATATATATATATATATATATATATATATATATATATATATATATATATATATATATATATATATATATATATATATATATATACGACAAAATTATTTTACACGCGTATAAGGATAACAATTAACAATTCTTATAATCAATGAAGCGTTAGATGCAATTGGGATGAGTTTAGTCTTATGAGTATACTTAAAAAATGTAATTCAAGATAATTCCTATTGTAAATTCTTAATATACAGTATTTAATGGTGTTTTATATAAAAAATTTCATCCTTTTGAACAATATGTATACATGGAAATTTTGGAACCAAACTACACGAGTGACATCTTGAGATACCAAAATGTTATATTTACTCGTTTAAACATGATTCTCAGGACTCTCAGTTTGGTACCACATTCTTTAACAATGAAAAAGACATTCGTACACAGTTCCGACAATCTTAATAATTTCAGTATCGTCACCACTGCCTTTGAATTTTTCACTTCGAGCTCCGAGTTTGCTATCTGCCATGGATGTCTGTAATACTGACATTGTTGATGGAATGCAATCTAAGGCTTTCATCAGAGGATAGTGAACTAAGCATATTCTGCCTCAGGATGAATGCAGGTTGCCTTGGAGGAGGAAGATCCACAATCTCACTGTTAAGCATAGAAATTACTGCAGCCATATTAGGCCTGTCCGCAGCAAATTCTTGTACACACAAAAGTCCTATGTGTATGCACCTCTTAATATGCTTTTCAAGGCTAGGATCATATATTCCAGGTTCTACTAAAGATATAACATTTTCTTCCTTCCATTGTATCCAGACCTAAGAATGAAAAAAAAAAAAATAAATAAATCAATCGGTTTTAAGTTTTGAAGGGCCGGCTTGACTCAGCGATAAGTTTGTTTGCCGTGGTGTGTCAAAGAATCAGTCTCTCTGTACAAAGCTTCTTAGACACAATGGGTATTTGCCAGGGTTTTATCAGAAAAAAGACTACAAAGCTTCTTACACAATTATGCCAGGGATGAATTTTAGAGACTTACAAGTCCCAAGAGGGTAAGAGAATTGTCATTGTCATACAAACTTGAGTTTCTTCTTCCACTAACAATCTCAAGTAGCAACACTCCAAAGCTAAAGACATCTGATTTCTCTGAAAACACTCCTTGCATTGCATATTCAGGGGACATATAGCCACTGCATTGAAATATAACAATTGATTCTCCATGTATGTGACTTTAACCTTAGACAAAAAAGAAGGCACACTTACTATGTTCCCACAACCCTTTGGGTATTGCCATGATCTTCAGTGCCTCCAAAGATTCTTGCCATACCAAAGTCTGATATTTTTGGATTTAGTTCCTCATCTAGCAAGATATTACTTGCCTTCAAATCTCTATGTATGATTTTTAGCCTTGAATCTCTGTGGAGATAAAGCAATCCTCTAGCTATTCCTTCTATTATGCTAAAGAGCTTTCTCCAATCTAGGATTTTAGTTTTTGATGGATCTGCAAAAGTAAAATCCAAAAGATAGCCTATTATTTTGAACTTGTGCTATCTAGCAAGCCCATATTAGCATGCTTTCAAGAAAAGTCACTAACTGTGAAACCATTGATTATATTTTTGGATAAGAAAATTATATATGCTCAATAAAGTAATACATGAAAGCTCTGATTTGCATATGAGACAGATACTAAAGGGCCATCAAAAGAACTAACCAAACACATATGCATCCAAACTTCTATTTGGCATGTACTCATATATTAGCATCTTTTCTTCTCCTTCAATACAGCAGCCAAGAAGTTTTACAAGATTACGGTGTTGAAGCTTAGAAATTACTAAAACTTCATTCATGAATTCTTCTAGACCTTGTCCAGATGCTCTGGAAAGTCTTTTAACTGCTATTTCCTTACCATCTTGCAGTTTCCCCTGCAATACAATATCAAGAAACAGAAACTATAAACATTGACTTAAACATGAATAACTTTGCTAGATTTAATATACCTTGTATACTGCACCAAAACCACCCTGCCCAAGTTTGTTGGATGAGTTGAAGTAATTTGTGGCAGTTGCAAGCTTTTCAAAGCTAAATTGTAATAGCTCCTGTAGCTTAGCTTGTGATAATTCTCCAATTACTTTGTCGTTTGTGTGTTCTTGAGATTCAGATACTTCACCTGTTTTAAATCGATTAAATCCACTGTTCTTCTTTTTCCTCCTCCAAATGACATATGCACAAGTGAAAATCAGGAAAGTTCCTATTATCACCGTAACTGTAATGATGACTTTTTTGTTTCGTCCTTTGTCTGCAATTGAGGAACATCAACATCAACATCAACAACACCTTTATCCCCAATTAATTGAGGTGGGCAATTTGGGGAACATATAAACATATAAAACATAAAATTGAAGAATTTATGCCTAAAGAAGATAAATATGGTCAAGTTAAAGAACAGTATATAAAATTTTGTTCTAATAATACCGGGCATAACAAGTTCTGTATAGGCTACACGAATGTAGAGATCAGTTCCTCCACTTGGGAATTGTTGTATGTCAATTAGATTCCCATTCCAAGCCATGCAGCCAATTACATCATCATATGCATATGCAATGCAAGAGCAATTCTCCAAGCACCCGCTTCTGCATGTGTCTTGTGTAACAGATGACCCTTGTGCAAAATCAGGAACTTTGATCATCTGCAATGTCAAAAACCCATCTGCTTTATTACTGTCCACACTTTTGTTTTGATTTTTTGTCCTTTCACATTGTAGTGGTGTGCTCCTAACACATCCACTAGTCCAGTTTTGTCTATTCCATTCTTCTTTGTTCCTTGGTTCAAACCCTTTCAAACAGCTACATATTGGTGAACCCTGTGAACTACAGCTTGCAAATGCACCACATATACCATAAACATCACAATCTGATTGGTGACTAGTCCATGTAACTTGCCATTGCTCCTTCTCATCATCCCAATTATTTTGCACATATTGGCCTTGGGGATTCAAGGTAAGCATTATGAGTCCCGACCCATATGCTGTGAAAGATACATCAACAGTTCCATTCCCATCATCTTCAACTTTAATGCCATTCAGATACGCAGTTCCCATGTTTAATACCCCTATAAAAATCTGACCATTCCATGGACCACTTCGCCAGTATGGTTGAGTTCCATTCCAAATGAACACTTCAGGAATCTCTAGGCGTTCAACGCGGAAAGAAAAGCTTCCAATGGATGGATCAGAAAGGCTTTTCCATGATGTAAGTTCTACTTTCTTACCCGTTATTTTGTTGCTTGTAATTTTCATATGGGGTAACCAAGTATTTGAAGGATGGTTGAAGCTATCCCATATGGTGTTTCCTGTTGTGTTATCCAGCAAGAGAAGGCTTCCATAATCTGAAAGTAGGAAAGTAGAATTGGATGCAATATTGGAAACATTTGATGACCAAAGAACCTGTTTCTTCCCATTCAAAACCACAAGATTGCCATCTTCAGATATTGTAACAACCCCAGAAGAATCATTCAGTGGTTGGTTTCTATTAGCCACCCATGTGACAGTGAGGTTGGACTTCC
Organism: Gastrolobium villosum; assembly: GCA_032173675.1. Classification (NCBI taxonomy): domain Eukaryota; kingdom Viridiplantae; phylum Streptophyta; class Magnoliopsida; order Fabales; family Fabaceae; genus Gastrolobium; species Gastrolobium villosum. The sequence continues at coordinate 41,463 of JAVKPL010015495.1, read as the reverse complement.
ACCAAATTCCTACGTAGCGATTTGTAGAGTCAGTGCTGAAGAACCCCAAGGTGAAGTTTCCACTATTGGAGCTAAGAGTTTCAGGGTCCTTGATGAATTGATGTGATGTGATGCTGTCTTTGGCAATACCATCAACGTCTAAAAAATAACAACCCAAGATAATAAAAACATGCAACAAATTTTTGCAGCTTTTGAAATCCATTACTGGCATGAATTCAATATGTTCAAAACACTATGATCATGATGATGGATTATAGATCAAGTAAATATCTATCTTTTCTTCTACACTGGAATGTAGTAAATAAATTCTTTCGTTGACTTGCTTTTGGAATAGAAGAATTATTCAATATTTTTTTTAGTTGAAGCCTGGTAATTACAAAACTTACCTAAGAAAAAAAATAACTTACACCCAGTAGAGAGTTTTCGAAAATTAAAAAAAGAAGAAGTTATTTTTGCCTAAAAATTAAACTAATTCAAAAATATTGTTAGTAGTATTTTAAACTATATGATTACATAGTAGGTACTTCTAAATCTAATCTTATGATATGTGAAAATTCTATTATATAAAAATAATTCCTTTTTGGAAAATATATAAAAATTGAATTTTTAGAATCATCTATATTAAGATATTAAGTTTTATATATATTAAAAAAATTGAAGAAGTAAAGAAGTCAATGCCGTTAGGGGCTTAGGTAGTTTGTAAGAAATTTCCAATTCAATCTTCGACTGTAAGCAACTGTTTTAAGATAAAACAATTGGTTTTTTTGTTTAAAAAAAAATAACGTGGACACACACATTAAATAGGTGAGTTCATTTTTCTTTCTCTTTCTTCATTTTACTTTTTACTCTCTATCTAATCACCGTTAGATTAATATTTTCTCTATTTAAAAACTTTTTAACACTCTCTCTAAAACAATGATTTTGTGATGGGTAAAAAAAAATAACGTGGAATTTTTGGTAGTTAGGAAAAAAAAAAATAAAAAACTAATTTTGGACAAAACTAGCTTTGTACGATTAGTTCAAAGAGAATTGATTGGAATAAGAATAAAACAAATTGGTAGTACCTCATTTAACGTCAGCTGGGCTGAGAATATATATTCAATTTTCTTAGTATCTTTTTTTGGGGGATTTAAAATCTTAATCTTAGAATTAGCCCCAAATTGAATTTATTGCGAAGCCATAAACCGATTGCAATATCTCAAAAAAAGAAAAATTCTGAAATATACAACAAAAGTATTTTTTAATAATTATTTTAATAATTATAGAAGCTTTAGGATAAATAAGAGGAAGGATATACTTACCATCAAGAAGATTTACCACATTTACAACTAACCTAATCACCATTGATTTCTGTCAATCTAACGGTTATAATTTATTAAAACTTATTGGGTTATAATTATTAATTAATTATTAATTCTTAATAAATCTAATAAATTATAACCGTTAGATTGATGAAAATCAACGGAGATCAGGTTAGTTATAAATTTGCTAAACTTTTTTGATGATAAATATATCATGTTCCATAAATAAATAAAATAGATTAATTTGGGTTGTTCTAGCATGCACGAACTTGTCAATATTTGGTGAACTGGTCGTATCATAAAAAAAATATATAATTATCGTTCACATTACATAAGATATTTGACTTGCATTAATTAATTTTGGAAGATTTTTTTCTTTATAACTTCAAATTAACAATAGATTGGATATATTAGGCATCAATAAAGCATAATTTCAAGTGCTAGCATATTTTTACTATCCATTTTTTTTTACTATCATTCCACCACCACTCTATTCACCATTAGATTAGAGGAAAAGTTGAATGAAGAGAGAGAAAAAAAATGATTTTTGAATCCTATGATGATTAGAGCGGTAGTAGAAAAAATATGTAGTAAGAATATCCTACCCTAATTTCAAATAATATAATAATTTAAAGAAAATTTGGAGAACTTGCTTTATTAGTTAGTTTATTAATTACTAGGAGACGCTTCCACCAAAACAAGTTTGAATAATCATTCTATTTCCATGGATGGCAGACTAATGATTTTTCTAGGAGCGGCTGCATAGCATTCCTTTTTGACTTATAGGTGGAAGAAGAAAAAAGATAGTAATGTAATATTTATCATATGGCAGCTGAAGTTTGTTGTCTGTTTTTGACTTGAATTGTTATTTTTTATATGTTGGTGCATAGACATTATTGATCCGGGAGGATCGGGAATATCCAACGGAAAATTGATGATTGTATATTGGATTGATAAGCTTCCGGGAGTTTATGGAAGAGTCGTCGCAAGGGATAATGGTAATGGATAACATGCACAATAAAAGTTGCACATAGCCAAAGCTCTACCTAAAAGTTTAACCTTTTATTTATGGATTTTATAAGAATTATGATGTAGCAAAAATAATTGTGTTATGTTATAGAGACTCATTTTACATGTCGGAGTTTTTTTTTTTTTTGCTTTAAAAATTACGGGTCCCACAAAATATTGTGTGTGTAGGAAAATTGTTATGATCATGTTAAATGATAGATGTAAATCCCTTTATTTATATGTGGAGTTACCTGTAGGAGTGAAGTCTTGATAGGAATAGGACCATTGGAGAATATGATAACTGATCTTGTTGTTTATCCCTTAGGCATAGGATAGGGGATCCTATCCTTATCTCTTTAACTTGCCACTTTTCATTAGTGATGCTCCCAAAAACTATGGGGCTGGTAGCATGGGTTCATATCAGACATTATCACATAATCCCAATTCAATAGGAAACTAGCCAAAGTCTAACAATTTCCTAATCATTTGTGAATTGCATGATGAGTCTAACATCCTCGTCTCGAATCAGTTCAATTAAGATATATGATACCAAAACATGCATTAGCAGAAAGCTTAACATATGATCTTACATTATGTTATGAAAATACGAGCTAACATTTTCCTTTTCTTAAATTCGTTTCATATGATATATAGGATCCATCAAAAATCGGAGAGCATAACGACTGTAACCTTGCTAAATGGGGATTTAGATGTAACGCATGACTGCTTCAAGAATCAATGACTATCCCCACATACTAACACAAGATTTTTCAGTATGCTTTTTCCTCACTCGAACACTTCCTGGGAGAATTTCCCAGGAGGTCACTCATCTCAGAATTACTGCAAGTCAAGCACGCTTAACTATGGAGTTCTTCTATTCTGTGCTACCGAAAAGTAGATGCATCTTGTTATATAGGTAGTACAAATTAATTCTTATAAGTTATCCTCAACTGTACCATCCCATACCAGCACAGTCTCTGGAATCCCTCTCTTTCAGGTGTTGATTCAATTCATTCATGTACCCCACCGCTGGAAGCCTGCCAGGAGCCGCTCTTTGTCTATGCCCTTTTGGACCATGCCCTTTCGCAATGGCGATCACTTCCCGTCATCGTCAGCGCCAGGGATATTACATGTAACACCCGTTCTAAAATCGGTTTGCTAGCATTGCATTATGATATTAAGCGGAGTTACAATCAAATTGGTTCAATTAGGAATCTGGATAAATTTTTCTTTTTGAACAAAGCCGAATTTAAAATAACCAATTGCATGACCATAACCATATGACATTGCGGAATAAATGAAACTAAGCTTAACATCATATCTTATTTTATTTGACCACGCGTTGTTAACTATCTTCATCTCTTTTCTTATTATATGAATTCTATCTTCCTTTATAGTTCCCATGTCCTACCATATTATAGATCTCTTTGTTAGCTTCAAGTGGGTTCAAACAACGCTCAAATCAGAGCTTCGTAACTCGAGTTATGTCAGTTTTACTAAACTACGTTTTTTACTAATTTCAAGTAGCGTCTTTTAGCGCTCAACTGGGCGGTAAAACTCCCAGAGGCAAATAATTTGGCCTTCTCAAGGTATTTAACGCGCTTTAGCACTTGGGCGAAGGGCAGAGATTTTCCCTCCATTTCACAAACACAGTGCGCTTTAGCGCCCTTATCAGCGCTAAAACACTCTCCAATTGGGCACACATGCCCTCCCCTGTTTTCATATAACTTCATGAGAAAATTCCTCCATCTTTCACCATCCTCTTAACACCTAATAGACATTATACAACCACTTCAATACATGATTCTTAGCTATTTCAAGACACATAATTATCAAATAGGCATCCATGCCCTTCCATCATATCTACAATAAGTACAATATTACACAATATCCAAGTGTCATTAATACATAACCCTGGGACTTAGCTACAAAACACTATGATCAAATCCTTGACTCCCATCAACAAAAGAAACACCAAAGGAAGTGAGCATAGGCTAAGTCTACCAAAATAAAACATGATGTTCACATATCAATTGGCTTTCAAATGGGAATCCTATACATGGAACAACTAAATGACATGCATAACCAAAATAATGCAACATCCTCGTGTATCAATCTAGTTCAAGTATGGCCACTAGCCACCAGAGGCTCCTACAACATCTGTACCTGAAAGGGGTCCCCACAACACGGGGTGAGATATACGAATACATCTCAGTAAACCAGGGGTCCTTAGAGCATTTCTCCACCCCATAGTTCACTCACAGTATAATAGAAATAACCGTAAATAATGCAGTAAATACATATCCATGCAGTGTGTCAAACATCTCCAGGAGACATCCCTCGAGCTCTCATGTTGTCCTAAGGATACTTAGTTGCAAATAGTCCTACTGGCCAGCTAAACTACCATGTATGAATTACGTATTGTCATGCAACATACAAACATAGGGAAACATTATCCCATGCCACACCCAGTGCATACACATACGTATAACAAAGCATTAACCTACTTTATTGCATTTACATACACTATCAACAACCACTACCCATTCCGGGCTTGTGGAACAATAAAGGGATCAACACTCAAGGTCCGAAAGCTTACCTCAATGAGCTTCAAAGCTTAACCTTTGTTCACCACCAATGAGCAATCAACCAAGCTTTACAATAACACCAACAATTAATACCTACATCAAGGTACTAGACGATTTATCAAGGCAATCCAATGAATACCAATATTGCAATCAACCAACAAACCTATTCACACCTCAATGGCATGAACTTACCATTTCAAGTGAGCTAATCAAGCTCCATGGCTTCCTCTAATGGTTGGTCCTTCAATGTTGGTCCTCAAGGCTTAATCTTATCACCACAAGGGACACAATCAACCATCCAACCAAATCATGGTTCATCAATGCACGAAATTCCACATGTCCAAGCATGAATTTTTTCCAATATATTGAACAACCAAATGACAATCTAAGTCTATTTCTACCGTTTATTTATCATTCTTAACAACTTTTACAAAGGAATTTAACTTCAATCTCTCTCTCTCTCTAACATACCCCATTATTCATGCATTTTCTTAAAACAAAACCCTAACATACCCAACATCATAAAATGCAAGGAAAAAGGGATTTCTAAACACCAAATCACCTAAAATCACACAAGGAAGAGATTGTAAGCCTCACTTCAAGAAATGAGCCACTCCAAGGTCCTCCAAGCCAAGTGGGTCGCCACTTTCATGGTGGAGTTTCTCCCTCCACAATGGTTCCCAACAAAAACTAAGTGATGGGTCTTGAAGATAATGAAATTTGACACAAGTTTGCCTTTGGAATTGATTAATTTGGTTGAGAGATGAGGAAGTTAGGTTTTTAGTTAGAAATGGTTTTCTCTTTTCCTCACTCACAGCCTCCCAAGAATAAGAAGAAGAAGGATATGAAGTTGGGTTTTTTATGTTTTGCCACTTAACATTTGTTACGTTATCTCAATCGGGTATAAGCTCATCTATCTATTCAACTCCATTCTCTTTCAAACTTTACACAAAGGTATGTAATATTTTCACTTTTACTTTCATATTCTGGGTACTTTTGCCTACACCCATTTTTACCCCATAACATTCACTGCATTTTTTACCTCAAAAGCGGCCCTAATTCCTTTTATTAGATATTTTACCTAATTTAACTCACTAATACAAGATTAATTGCCTAATTACATGCAACTGATTAAATTTCATGATGAGGGATATTATATTACATGCCCACCAGCTTCAGCCTAGTTCATCCTCGAACCACACTGTACAAGGAGAGAGGCTCTGCTCTGATACCATAAATTTAACAAAATGCACTGTGACTCATTAATTGTGCACCGTTTGCACACGAAAACGTAAAACTTATAAATTTAATACTTTTGGTCTAAACATAACTTGTTTGGCATATATTGGACTTTCTTATACTTAACACATTATTTATTCGTTTCTGGACTCTACCGGTTGCTTAAACAACGGTACGAAATACCCGGCGAAAAACTATTCATGATATTTTCGCAAAAAGTGTCAAACTCTACAATTTTTCGCTTTGAACTCATATTTGGCATCATAATCGCCAAATTAGGTCTCTAACCTCATTTTGCTTATTTTCAAGCTCTAGTGTAGAATACCTGACAGAAGACACTATTTTTGACTTAGTCATAATTACAGTCAAAATACTCGAAATCACGTTTTGAATCTAATTATGACATTTAAATCCTTAAATTAAATCTCTAATTTAAGATTTAGCAATTGTCATTATAATGAGGATAAGGCATGATGCAGGAAAACTAATCCCTTATGGTGGAAAATCAATGAAAAAAAGAAACAATGGTGTGATGTTTTATAAGTAAATAAAAATTAATAAAGGGATGGTACATTTAATGTAAGAGCATTTGAATTTCCATGTCCATCTAAACATTTTAATAACCAAAACTTCAAACTTCTCCTTAAATAGCCCTGCCATGTTATATATTCTTTGACAAAGAAAAAGGTTATACTTAAAATGTTCCAAGTTCCAACAACCTTTTTTTAATTCACAACACCTTAATTGGCAGTAACAACAACCTTTAACAAAGCTCTAGTTTGCTATCTGCCACTGATGTCTGAAACACTAAAAGTGTTGAGGGAGTACAATCCATTGCTTGCTACAGAGGACCCTGAACTCAACACATTTTGTATGTATGCAGGTTGCTTTGGAGAAGGAAGATCAAGATTCTCATTGTTAAGCATAGAAATTACAGCTGCCATACTAGGCCTGTCTGCAGCAAATTCTTGTACACACAAAAGTCCTATGTGTAAGGACCTTAATATATACTCATGAAGGCTAGGATCATATATTCCTTGATCAATTAGTGATAAAATGTTGTCTTCTGTCCATTGTATCCATGCCTAAAATGAAAAAAAAAAAAAAAAACAAGCATCAAACATTTGGAAATTTTATCATCAAAAGGCTACAAAATATAACCCCTATAAAAGGATTAGGAAAGAATTTGACTTACAAATATTAAAAGGGTCAGAGAGTTATCATTGTTATAGAAACATGAGTTTCGTTTTCCACTATAAATCTCTAATAGCAAAACTCCAAAGCTAAAGACATCTGATTTCTCTGAAAACACTCCTTGCATTGCATATTCAGGAGACATATAGCCACTGCATTAAGATGTAACAATTTATTATTCATGTATGCTACAATAATTTTGGACAAAGAAGAAGGTGTACTCACTATGTTCCAACAACTCTTCTAGTATTGGCCTGATCTTCACTCCCTCCAAATATTCTAGCCATACCAAAATCTGATATTTTTGGATTGAGCTCCTCATCTAGCAAGATATTACTTGCCTTCAAATCTCTATGTATGATTTTTAGCCTTGAATCTCTATGAAGATAAAGCAATCCTCGGGCTACTCCTTCTATTATGCTAAACCGTTTTCTCCAATCCAGAAGTTTACTTTTTGAAGGATCTAATAAACCATAAGGTAGAATTATAATGAAGTTACAAGATGAAGCAATCCCATCTATATCAACAAATTAGGATGATTTCAAGAGAATTCACAAGCAGTGAAAAAATTGTTCATATTTCATATATGATAGATACAGGGAAAATTGGATATGGGACAGATGCTAAAGGGTTATCAATGAACTGACCAAAGATAAATGCATCCAAACTTTTATTTGGCATGTACTCATATATCAACATCTTTTCCTCTCCTTCAATACAGCATCCAAGAAGTTTTACGAGATTGCGGTGTTGAAGCTTAGAAATTACAGCTACTTCATTCATGAATTCTTCTAGACCTTGTCTAGATGCTCTAGAAAGTCTTTTAACTGCTATTTCTTGACCATCTTGCAGTTCCCCCTGTAATACATTATGCAGAAACATAAACTATAGACAATGATTTCATATACTACTAACTTTGCTTTATTTAGTAGTGTACCTTGTATACTAGACCAAAACCACCCTGACCAAGTTTCTTGGATGGGTGAAAGTTGTTTGTGGCAGTTGCAAGCTTTCCAAAATCAAATATTAATAGCTCCTGGAGCTTAACTTGTGATAGTTCTCCGATTACATTGTCACTTGTATATTCTGCAGGTGATTCGCCTCTATTCAATTGTAGGATTCCATCACTGTTCTTTTTCCTTGCTGGTTTATTAACAGTGCCACAAAGATTAGAAATTGTTAATCAATTAAAGAAAAAGATAACACAAACTAGTTACCAAAAAGAACTTTGAGCATGCCTTTTATGTAGTTTGCATCGACTGTAGCAATATATAGAAAACTCGTGTGAGTAAATTTGAATCCATAATGATGATATATTACCTTGATGGTTAGAAATCCTTCTCCACATGATATATGCACAAGTGACAATTATGGCAGTTCCTATTGTCACTGTTACAGTAATGATGACTGTCTTGTTTCTCCCTTTATCTGAAATTTAGGAAAAACAAAAATTTTATATTTCTAATCCAAACCACTTAGAAAGGGTCAAACCTAAGAAATGTACTCAAATTGTTGTGCAGATTAAAACTAGCATACAATGTTATGTTTACCAAGTTCTTTGTAGGCCACACGAAAATATAGATCAAGTCCTCCATTTGAGAATTGCTGTATGTCTATTAGATTCTCAGTCCAAGACATACAACCAATATTAGCATCATATGAATATGCAATGCATGAGCAATTCTCCAAACACTGACTTCTGCATGTGTCTGATGTAAGTGTGAGAGATGACCCATCTGCAAAATCAGGAACTTTGATCATCTGCAATGGCAAAAACCCATCTGCTTTATTACTATCCACACTTTTGTTTTGATTATTGGTCCTTTCACATTGTAGTGGTGTGCTCCTAACACATCCACTAGTCCAGTTTTTTCTATTCCATTCCTCTTTGTTCCTTGGCTCAAACCCTCTCAAACAGCTGCATATTGGTGAGCTCTGTGAATTACAGCTTGCAAAAGGCCCACACAAACCATAAACATCACAATCCAATTCATGACTATTCCATCTCACTTGCCATTCTTTCTTCACTTTATCCCACCAATTCTCTTGAAAATTTCCTTGAGAATTCATGATAAAGATTACGAAACCAACCTCATCAACTTCAGTAGCAGAGAGAACAATTCTTCCTTGCCCATCATCACCAACACGGAAACCACCAAGATAAAAAGCTTTCATTGCTGGTATCCCAGTAAAAATCGTACCATTCCAAGGACCAGAGCGCCAATATGGTCTAGTTTCATTCCAAATGAACACTTCAGGAATACTAAGGCGTTCAACACTTAAAGAGAAGCTTCCGGTGGATGGATTTGAAGGGCTTTTCCATGATGTGAGTTTTACTTTCTCACTTGTTCTTTTGTTGCTTGTGAGTTTTGTACCCTCCAATAATGCATCTGAAGGATGCTCAAAACTCTGCCATATGCTGTTTCCTGTTGAGCTTTCTTGCAGTACAAGGTTCCCAGAATCTAGAAGTTGAGAACTAGAATTGGATACAAAATGGGACACATTTGATGACCAAATAACTTGTTTCTGTCCATTCAATACCACAAGGTTGCCATCTTCAGATATTGTAACAACCCCAGATGAATCATTCAGTGGTTGGTTTCGGTTAGCCACCCATACGACAGTGAATTTGGGTTGCCACCAAATTCCCACATAGCGATTTGTAGAATTTTGAGGGCTGAAGAAGCCCAAGGTGAAGTTACCACCATTGGAGGTTAGAGTTTCAGGGTCCTTGATGAACTGTGATGATGTGATGGTGTCTATGGCAACACCAACATCTAAAAAATAAAAGTAGACTGTGATCAAAACGAAGAACAAATTTGTGAACTTGTTCAAACCCATTACACATGTGATTACTTTTCTTACGGTAATGGTGGATTTAGTTTTCATAAATGATTTTTTTTTTTTTATCTTGATCGAGGCTTCCCTTTTGAGAGTCAACGCGATTTGTTGTGGGGCTTTCGCTGTTATTTCTTTACTCAAGTTGTTTCTCGTCTTTTATAAAAAATAACTTATCTGCTGCTCAACTTGTTTATATATATATACATATATATATATATATATATATATATATATATATATATATATATATATATATATATATATATATATATAGGGAGAGGTTATATTTATTACCTCTTTTTCTTACTATTTCTTACTACTAAATCTTAACCGTTGATTTCCGACAATCTAATGGTTAAGATTTATTGGATCATATTTATTAATTAATTATTAATTATAATAAAACTTAACCGTTAGATTGGCGGAAGTCAACGGTTAAGATTTAGTAATAAGAAGTAGTAAGAAAAATAGGTAGTAAGTAAGTATAACCCCTCCCATATATATATATGAGATAGGTTATACTTACTACCTATTTATTTTTATTATCTCTTACTATTAAATCTTAACCGTTGATTTCCGTCAATTTAATGGTTATAAGTATAACCTATCCCATATAGGGAAAGGTTATACTTACTACCTCTTACTACCAAATCTTAACCGTTAATTTCTGTCAATCTAACGATTATAATTTATTATATATATATATATATATATATATATATATTATCTCTGGCCACCCCAAAATTACGTCATTTTATTTATTTATTTATTTATATTAATTTATTCACCTTTGAATGGTTATGATTCCATTTTTTTCTCTCTTCCTTTATCAATCAATCTTTGTACGGTTATGATTTAATAGCCAGAGATAAAATTATCTCCAGCAGCTTGAGAAACGTTAAGTTCATATATATATAAAGGAAGAGAGAGAAAAAAGGAATCATAACCATTCAAAGGTGAATCAATTAATATAAGGAAATAAATAAACAAAACGACGTTGTTTTGGGGTGGCCGGAGATAAACGTATCTCAAGTTGCCGGAGAAATTTTTCCCTATATATATATAAGAAAAAATGAAAATTCAGTCACTGGACCGTCTAGTGCACTAAGTTCTCCTGCGAGAACTTAGTGCACTAAATATCACTAATTATTATAATGGTGTTCTCCCGGGAGATCATAGTTATAATATTTACTATAACTGTGTTCTCGCAGGAGAACTTTGTGCACTTGACCGATATTTATATCCAGTCACTGTATACTCACTAAACCTTATATATATATATATATATATATATATATATATATATATATATATATATTGGTAAAATCATTTCTCCAGCTACTGGACGTCCAACAATAAATTTTACATCATTAACTGATTATGATTCCCAGCATTTAATACTTTCACCCACCATTGTATTGTTATGATCATCCGAATTTATTTGTTGGACGTCAAGTGGCTAGAAAAAAGTAAAGCTATATATATGTAACACCCCGTTCTAGAACCGATTTGTTAACATCGACTTATGATATTAAGCGCAGTTACAATCACATTGGTTCAATTAAAATCCGGTTAAATTTTTCTTTTAAAGCCAAGCCGAATTTAAATTACCCAATTGCATCACCATAACCATATTACATTGCGGAATAAAGTAATTCAAGCTTAATACCATACACTCATTTCATCAGACCAAACATTACTACTATGGTGTGCCAAGTAGTCCCCTTAGACCACTAAGGCATAAAACTCATTTTTTATTACTTTTAAACACTAAACATATCCACTCTTTATTTATTTAAGAAACTACTATATTACTCTTATGGTCTCGGTTTTTCCAATATATTATAGGATTTTTCATTAGCTACGCGTGGGTTTAAACCGCGCTCAAATCGGAGCACCGTAGCCCAAGTTATGAGATTCTTACGAAATAGAATGTTGAATTCCCCAGGACCCCCACGCTCATAGCGTGGATCTCACGCTCATAGCGTGGGTAGTCAGAAAGGTTGACGCTCATAGCGTGGATCTCACGCTCATAGCGTGGGCAGTCAGGAGCAAGCACCAAAACAGGGCAATTTGACCTGCTTGTGGTGTTTTAACCATAACTTTAGTTATACTTATCCAAATTACACAATCTTGGTCTCTATGGAAAGCTAAGAAACATATCTACAACTTCCATCAAGACACAAAGGTCCAAATATATCGTATAGGATACGAAATCTGGACAACAAGATAGGGTATCTTTGTTTTTAATTGGTTTTCCAACCTAAAGGTCTTCCTTCACCTATTTGACATCATATAATCCCTTTCACTACATGAATTCTAGTCTTTAAAGACACTCATACACTAAGAAGGGTATGCATACCATTTCATCTTACATATATCTTCATTAATTACAACATTACAACATCATCAGGTCTCAATTACATTATTGTCCTTACAAATTTCCTATACATGCCAAAGGACTTAGCTACAAAAGGAACATGATCAAAGCAAGTAATCATGTACGAGATACCAATTACTACTACAATGATCATGCACTAAGTCCTCCAAAATACATCATGTGACATCAAAATATACATATAGCAATTCTAAATGGCATGCAACTCAAAATGTCAAGCTATCAGGTACAATCTACTCATGCTTCTTGCTTCAATCAACCTCACCTCTATCAGTACCTGAAATGATGCCCCACAACACGGGGTGAGATATACGAATATATCACAGTAAACCAGGGGTCCTTGGAGATCACTCCACCCTAAGGTTCACTTTCGATGTACACATAATCATAACAGTTCAACACATTCTTATCAATAACCATTATATGGACTTCCAAGAGAGATCCTCGAAGGGCTGTTTCTCTTAGGCTCTTACCACATGGAGATCCACATAGGGCTATTTCCAAAGGAAGTCCTTAACCTCAACCTAGGAACCTCCAAGAGAGATCCACATAGGGCTGTTTCTCTTAGGCTCTTACCACATGGAGATTCACATAGGGCTGTTTCCAAGGGAAGTTCCTACCAATCATCCTCATCATAATACTATCAGTTATAACCTCAATCACAATCCTCAACCATTACCTCATTCATTATTTTGTACCTTTATAACCATTCCTCAATGACTCTTCAACAATCAACATCAACCAATAATCATGAATCAATCATAACATGTATCAATGCATGAATCAATGCATGAGCATACAATTACTATCATAATTATATATTACATCTCACAAACCATTTCTCCTCAACGGAGTATGGTGGAACACTCAATGGGATCAACCCCAAGGTCCCAAGGTTTACCTTGCTTTTGAACTCTCCTCAATTGCACACAACCACAGGGTTGGTCACTCCACTTGGTTCTCTTGCCTCAATCCTATTAATACAAGGAACACAATCAATTCTATAATCAAACAATGGCTTACCATTCAAGAATATCCTTAGTTTCCAAGCATAATTTGCTCAAATAACAAACTTTACCAAAATGACAATCTAAACTCATTTCTACCGTTTATTTATCATTTCTAGCATTTTCCATAACATACACTAAGTCTCAATCCTCCTTGAACATAGCCAATCTACTCACATTAACATAAAACCCTAAAACACTATTCATCAAAACCTAAATCATGCAAAACTCAAAGAATTTGTGTGAAAGAGAGTGGAAAACTCACCACAAAGGATCACTCAACAAGGAATGATTGTTCCTCAAGCTTCCATGGAGGTTAAAGCTCCAAAAACCCCACACTTTCACAAAAGGGTCGAATTTTGAGGGATGAAATCTCTCTCCACAAAGACTCCCACTCAAAACTAAGCTTGCATTATGAAAGAGGAGAAGATTTGAAGTGGATTAGGCTTTGGAACGGATGAATTTGGCTGAGATTTGCATCACCTAGGGTTTTTTCCCCTTCTTCCTCCTTCTCTTTCTCTTCTTCTCCTTCTTCTTCTTTTCTCTCTTTCTCTCCTCTGCGCACGGGTTGGGGAGGGGATATTTTGGGGTTCTTAAGTGGCTTGCCACTTAACATAGGTTAAGTGGGTATTGGTTCATCTATCTATTCAACTCCATTAATTACCAAACTTTACCCAAAAGTCTGGAATATTTTTCCAGGAATATTTTCACTTTCATTTTTATATTTTGGGTACTTTTACCTACACCCAATTATACCCCTTAATTTTCACTTGGTACATTTTTTACCCCAAAAGTGACCCCAATTCACTTAATTATGCCTTATACTTGATTTTACTCACTAATACATACTTAATTACTTAACTTAAAGTAATTAATTAAATTATTTAAGTTAGGGGTATTATAATATATATGTGTGTGGAAAAAATATTTCTTTGGCTATTAAAGAAGAGATTATCTCTAGTCACCCACTAATATCTATGTACTTTATTTTTTTTCTCTCTACGTCATCAGACAAGTTTCTGAAAAGTTTATGGAGAGAGAAAAAATAACTTTTTTGAGATATTTCAATCGATTCATCGCTTCGTGACTAGTCCGAACAGGGGTAGGTCCCGGGATTAAAACTTTAAATCCCTCCCAAAGAAGGTACTGGGGATAATCGAATAGATGATCTCACTCCCACCTGCTCGGCTCCCTGGCGCCAACTGAGCTGCCATAATTTGGTAAAAAAAAAACTTTAATATTATAACTATGTATTCCTCGAGTACATAATTATAAGGAGTGACTAGAAATAAGCTTATCTCAAGTGGCTACAGAAATATTTTTTCCTATATATATGAAAAAACATTTCTGTCTTTGTGGCAGCAGATTTTATTTGTCAGACTGTCACATACTATGTATTATCAGTAGTACTTAGTGTAATGTTTTACAGGCTCATTTTCTCGTGAGACTCATTCCTCTTTCGTTTTTGTGTAACTTTTCCGCAGTTGAGGCATAAAATTTTTTCCGCCACTCTCACAAAAAAAGGAATGGGTCACACAAAAAATGAATATGTAAAGAAATTACTCTATATATTATCAATAATACAAAGTTTGTGACAGATAAAATCTTTTACCACAAAGGAAGAAATATTTTTTAGTATGAGAAGGATCTGTTTACAAATTTTTTTATAAATTTTTGCAAATTACACTACGTACTCCCAAAAGTACATAGTGTAACCTAGTGTACTTCCGGAAATATATAGTATAATTTGTAAACAAAAAATTTGTAAATATAACTCTCTCTTTTTCAGTGTGTATATATAAACCTTTTTCAGTGTGTGTGTGTATATATATATATATATATATAGGTAAAATCATTTTTGCAGCCGCTTTACGTTATGATTTCCTACATTTAATGCTTTCATTCTTTGTATGGTTATGATTCTTCACATTTAATATTTTCAAGTATATATATAGCAAATATTTGATTGTTGCACGTACAGCAGCTATAGAAATGTAAACCCCATATATATATATATATATATATATATATATATATATATATATATATATATATATACATATACATATATATATAGGGATAGGATATTGTAACAACAAAGTCAAATTACAACCAATGTTACTACTAATCAATTTCACCATTAGATTCGTAGTAACGATCCGATGGTCCTCGTTTAATCCCTAAATAGCTCCTGTCTTCCTTCTCTCTCCCCTCTCCCCCTTCTCTCTAAGGCAGCCGCCGCCGCCCATAGCCTTTGTCGCTCCGCCACCGCTGCCCATAACCTCCATCGCGACGGGCCGCTGCCCATAGCCATAGCGCATGTGTAAATAATCATTGTTCTTGAAGGCGATTTTCTACCTCGTAACGGTGTGTATGAAAAGGTCATTGGTTTTCTGTAGCTTGTTGTTGCAGGCGTGAATGTCAATTGGGATGTAACAATTAGGGTTTTTTCTGTCAAGATTTCAGTCGAAGATTCGCCGTTTGGAAACGTCTGTAGGTGGGTTGCAAATCTTAGGCTTTTTGGTCACCAGTGCGAAAAGTATTAGACTTATAAAGCAAAGATGTTGCGGTTGGGTTATTATCATCAGGAGTGCGGAGCTAAGAAGCTCCTTGTTATATATTCTTCAGTTAAGATGTCGCGACAGAGGTTATGGGCAGCGGAAGCGGAGCGACGAGGCTATGGGCGGCGGTTGCCTTAGAGAGAAGGGGGAGAGGGGAGAGAGAGAAGGAAGACATGAGCTATTTAGCGATTAAATGAGGACTATTAGATTGTTACTACCAATCTAACGGTGAGATTGATTGGTAGTAACATTGGTTGTTACTTGACTTGGTTATTACAATATCCTATCTCATATATATATAGGAAAAAATGTTTATCCTTTTAAATGACACAACTATATTTTTTCACTCTCATAAAGAGGTGGGACCCACACCTTTTTTTTGTCAACTCTCTCTCCCCTCCTTTATCTATCTCTTTCTCTCTCTTATAAATGACATAACTTTACATCCTTTAAAATTACACACAGTTTACCCATATATATATATATATATATATATATATATATATATATATATATATATATATATATATATATATATATATATATGCGAAAAAGTTTCTGATGTTACTTCAGACAACTTTATCTAATGTTTATCGAAACGACATCGTTTTGAGGTTGAAAAATTTAAAATTTAGAATGATAAAGACTATTATAACCCTGAAATAAATTAAAATTACAAAAAGACCATGATTTCCGTCCCAAAACGACGTCGTTTCGATGAACATTAGATAAAGTTATGTAAAGTAATTTTAGAAAAAAACAAACTATATATATATATATATATATATATATATATATATATATATATATATACATTAAAAGGCTATTCATTATTAATAGTACCGTCTCCAATCTAATCTCGGATCAGTTGAGGACGAAAGATTACCTTAAACATAGTGCTTTCATAATTCATACTATGGGTCTATCTTACAAAAAGAACATAAGGATTGATAATAATGTGATAGAATTATAAAACCAAAAGAAAAAAAGAATTATATCAAAAAGCAAAAAACAAAAAAAAAAGTTAATGAGATTTTTGATAATTTATTGATTATCCGATTAATTTAATTCGAATTAGGCATGATTGTAATACGGTAAAACCCTTCTCACCGAATTTTTAATACAATTTCATATGAAGGATTCGAATTTGAGACAATGATATATTCTTTACATTATAAAAACAAAGTATATGTAAATAAAAAATATGTATAGTACCATCCATTCTCAATAAATACTAAATTCAAAAACAAAATCAAAGATAGTATTTAAAATGTTTTATCAAAAATAAATTAATCACTGTACCAAAAAAAAAAAATTAATCAATATAATTTTATCTTGAGGAAGGTTATAGTTATAACCTTTTTTTTATAACCTCTTATATATCTTGTCACCGTTGATTTCCGTCAATCAACGGTTATGATTTTCGCAAATTAAACTCATTAATTAATTATTAATTCACAATAAATGATAACCGTTGATCGACGGAAATCAACGGTGATAAAAGATTTTAAAGAAAAAATGTTGTAAGTATAACTTTCCCCATTATCTTATTAAAATCAAATTCAGTTAATAAGTTTGTTAGTGATTGTCTCACATTCGTATTTTGGTTGGGCACATTTTTATTTTAATCAAACAAAAGAAAACAACAAACAAAAAATAAAAGCAGCATCCCACCAACCCCACTGAGTCTCTTTCTCATCAACATTGAACACATCATCCACTTACTACAAAAATTCTGTAGTGGGTTTTCTTTCTTCATATTTAGTGGGTCTCGCCTTTATTTTTTCTCTTTTCAATCATTTATGAGTTGCTCTCATAATTTTATTTCAGTAACATAAAATAATTCATCTCCAACAACATAAAAAAAAAAATATTTTTTTCGTGGAACTTACTCCCACAGCCTTTGTCCTACGGAAACCATTACTTGAACGTGATTGAGAGCATTACATGGAATATTCATTGGCTCTTCAAGAAGCCAGCTCACGGGGTAACAATTTTAAGGTACTTGAGAGACCTCTCTTTCGTAAATTTCGTTTCTTTACCCATGTTCCATGAAATTTATATTTGTGATTTTTTCTCGATGGTTTGATTTGAAAAATGATTGATTTTAAATTTTAATGTATAAATTTTTCTTTTTCAATTTTAGTTGCTTATCCCTTCCTTTATAAAATGCCAACTTAATTGACACGTAATCTTGAGTGTAGATGGAAATTGTTAAGAAAATTTCTTTTCTTTGCTTTGAATAGAAGTACTGGGTTTGTGTCAAGGTCTGGGATGCCAAGTTGTTGCTTGATGTGACTTGAACCTCAATATAATTTGCCTAAAATGTGTTGATGAATCTAACATATAAGTGGCAAATGGCAAAGTGAATGCGAAAAAGCGAGCTAACCCATTTTTCTTTCTTTTTGAGAATGGGTTGAAAAATTCGGTTTGTCGCGCCTCATTTGGCAAGTGGAACGGATTGATTCTCTGGCCCGAATCTGTTTTACACTAACCCGCCTCATCCTGCTATAAATTCGCAAAAAAATCAGTGAGCCCACCTCATCCCACTTTTCAGAGTGGGTTGTAAAATTCAACACGTCCCACCCCGTTTGCTGAGCAAGACGGGTTGATCCACCGAGCCGAACCCATTTTGCCGACCCCACTAACATAAAAGTTTGATTCACCAAATATTGTTGAGAAAATCATGTGTCTCTTCTCTCTCCCTCTTCGTACTCTTATATTGTTGTTGCTAATAACATGGCTAGTACTCCTATTACTCGTATCATGTGTCCCACCATACAAAGGAACCTTGTCATCAAGGTTCAAGCCAAGATATACCTAATGGAGATCTTGGGGAAACTCATAAGTTACGCCCTGCGATACACAATGCAACCATTGAACTAGAAATTGCTATAGGGGATGACCCCCGAATCCCTGATTGACTTCAATTGGGATGCCACCACTACTAACGAAACTTGAATAGATCTATTGTCTTGGAGTTCTGTTGGGTGCACATTGTCAACAAGTAATATAGGATTGTGAGTCCAAATATCGTTCTCACAGAAATAATTTATAAAGTGGGACATTTAAGCAAAGTAATCAGAAAAAACTTTGATCTTTATGATTGATTTTTTAATATCTAATAGATTTTATAAAATGAAAGACTAATAAATGAAAATTATTAACTAAACTAACTAAAACAGCAAGTTAAACTACGATATTGAAGTGATGGATGTGAAATATGGGCTAGTATCACTTTCCTAAATATTACAATGATGCAATGATGCTATAACAATGCTCTATCAATGCTTAATTAGAAACCAAACACTACATTGTGTAGTGACTTTCGCCAACCTTACGTATATAACCCAATACTCAAGCCTCATATATCCATGCTAGTTAACTACTGAATTCATTGAAGAACAAGTTCTATGGCTATATGGTAAAAATGATCTCTTCACCTACAACTTAATTAATTTCTTTAATTTAATTAATCCACACTACTCTATAAGGGTCTGGATTTGGAAACCTCTCGGCTCCAACCTCCTCAATATCATATATGTACCTCTCGATATGCACACGTGAATAAAATAAAGCAAACTTGTTGAATAACTAATTAAGCATTCATAAAAAGAAATTTAGGCATCAATTTCACTGTTATAGCGTGGATACTCTATCACCTAACCCAAGAAAAGGTTTAGGTCATGGTGAAATAAAAGAAACCGAAGAAAGAAAAGAGGAAATCCATGGAAAACAGAAAAGAAAATAAGAGTATGCTATCCTAAGACTTCATGTGTAGTCATGCTCTAGCAAAGCTCCGTCAGCTCTTCTTTCTTTTAGTATCTCTCTCTAGGGTTCTTCCCTCTCGGGCTTGAACCCCTCCACTATCTCTCGATTAGTAAGGAAAAACTAATTATGAAAAGCTCTGACGTGTGACTTCGTGATTAGATTATACGAGCATGTGCATTAGCATTGTATTTATAGACTTAGTTGGCTTGGGCTCCAATTAAGTTTGGATTTGAATTTGGAATTCTAGCACTGCAGCTTGATCTTCTAGTGTGATTTGATATGAATCCTTGTTAATTTAATCTTTCTAGCTATTTTGGATTAGGAAAAAGGTGTTATCTTAATTTAATAAGTAATTATCTTCAAAACAACCTTATCTCATCCTTATCTTGAGAAAATTTCATGATGCACTTGATTTGAATTCAATTTCTACACGTATCAGCTTATACATTCTGTTACAGTGCAAAATATAGTGTTTCATTAATTGGTTATTACTATAACATTGTTGCGGCATCAACCTCCAAAATAAAATACTAAGCTAGTTATCTATTCAAGCATCAAAATCATACCCAAAACTATTAATTTAACATTATAATCGTCTAAAAACACTTAACATCATATATCATGCATATTAAGCTCAATCAATAAAGTTTTAAGATAATTTTATGCTAAATCATGCAACAGTTCATCACTAATTAGCTCAAAATTAACTCTAACATGGAGAATTACCAAATTCATTCAACAAAGAGACGACACCATCAGAGGAACCCACGTAAGGTTTTAAAATTAAAATATGAAACACAGTGAATATGGCACCTGTCATGGAGTTATAAACGATACACAGTGTTGTTAATCACCTTCTAGATTACAAATGAGCCAAAATAACGCTTTGCGAGCTTGTGTTTGGAATGTCGAGACACAAAGACAAAGAGCGACGAAATGGCCGCAATTTAACCAACACCAAATCACTAACTATGAGTTGTCTATCTTAGTGATGTTTGTCAGCTAAGCACTTCATATGCTTTTGCGCTTACTGCAGATCAAGTCGTAACTTGACCAACAATTCATTATGGTGACAAAGGATGTCGCTCAAGGTCTCAGTTGGAACGAGACCCCTAGGGTGATGAGGAATCATTGTCACAATGCTTCCATATAAGGCCTGGAAGGGAGATATCTTAATGGAGGAGTGCAAGATTGTATTGTAATGTAGCTCAACCTAAAGTAAACACAAAGCCGATTTAGCATGCTGATCATGGCAGAACGAACACATGTATTACTCCAGGTACCAATTCATGACCTCGGTATGATCATCAGTTTATGGATGGTAAGCTACGTTAGTTATCATCTTCATGCCACTAAACTTGAAGAGTTTCTTCCAAAACTTGTTATCAAGATCTGAGACGATGGATTTGGGAAATCCATGGAGTTTAACAATGATCTCGCATAATAACTTGGCCACTGAAATTACTGTATAAGTTGATGGAAACGCCCAAAAGTGAGCATACTTGGTGAAGTGATCCACCACGACTAAGATTGAGACTGTGTGGATATTTTAAAAAAAAGTTAAGTCACCTAGTTATTTAAGTAACGGTGAAATATTTGTTTAAGTCTTCCACTTCAGAATTTAATTATTCTACGCTTTAAGTACCATATGCGAGTTAACAAATCGGCTGTAGACAGAGCGTTACATTATGGTACTAGAGCAAAATTTTTAAGGAAGAAACCTAGTGTTAGGGATTGAGAGGTCTTATCGTTTAGTGGTTTATAGCGTTTGACATGATGATGCATCGCTGAATACTAGGTATAGGTGACGACTCATTCTTAAGTATGATGGTTGTATAATCATGATAAACCATAAATGCCAAGAAAGTTCATAAATGCACATCTCAATTATATGCTGTACGAACAAACTAACCAATTACTGATAAAGAACACAAGACAGAGGCATCCCAATTGTCAAAATTTGTTAATTTTTAAATTCTTTTCTCTATGGTACATTATTGCAAAAATGATATTCTTGTAATCCACCTACTCATTTACAAAAAAATATTGTGTTTCTTCCATTTTGTTTAATAAAATACAAATCTTCAAAGCATAGGTTATCCCTATCTCTGCTAAAGAAATTTACATGCACGTATGACTTGAAATTCATGGGTTTGAAAGCATTGAAAAGAAATAGAAAGAGGACAGAGGACATATGACAAAGGGGTGAAAGTGAAAATTGACTGCAAATAAAGACAGAAATAGGGAACTTAATATTTCATCAATAACCCCAGAAACAGATTAACTAAAGAAAACTCATGAGACAAGCTTCACTTGACGGGAAGAAGGAAACTCACCCGAGATAAGCTTCACATCGACAGGAAGAGGATGGGTATTTCGAATGCCGTCAGTAGCAGAGTCTTTCAAGCGAAGATGCACTGAAGAAATGAAGGATGTGGATGTTATTTTCTTGTTGGACCGAAAGGTGCTCTGGGATAATATAGGAGCAAAAGTGTGTATGATGAAATATGTGGATGTTATTTTCACCTTTGCCTACTAAAATTAACTAGGTAATACTAAGGAGCATAATGAAATCCTAAATACAAAAAGAAAATAAATAAGTAAATAAAAGAAGAGAAGAATTTCCTAAGAAGGACATTGAGTTCTCTCCAAGAGTGCCAAAAGCTTTCAAAAATGGTGAATTCTTCAGTATTTATAGGTGAAAGGCTCCTTAAAGGTGCTAACTTGGCCATTGATTTAATGAATGATGCATATTTCGTCATTTCTCCCACCAATCAATGAAGTCGCTTTTAAGAGATCAGCCCTAAAACCTTCTTCTTTTGCTGAATTTTGGTAATGTAGTGCTGCAAAAATTGTACCCTGCCTCCCCTCTCTGCAATCATTGACGTGTCCTCCTCTAATTTTGGTAATGTAATGCTTTTTTTTATTTCTTTTTGCTTTTTCTGCTCTTTCTTGCTTTATTGTCTTCCTTTTCTCTTTCTTCGTTCTTTCTATCCAAGTTTGCTTTATTTATGAGTTGGGCCTCTTTTAAATGGACATTGAGCCTTCTGAAAATGCAAAATAATTCCTTAAGCTCAAAAGTAGTAAAAATAAGTCATTTTACATTCAGTTGCTCCCTAATTTCTAGATCTGTGTTTTGCTCCAGCCCTGTTTATCAATAAACTGCTCCTGGGAATATACTTGGAGTAAAACAATAATTCTACGGCAAAAATTTGGATTTAAGGAACAATTAAAAAATCAATGTTTCTCAATTTTTGAGGACCATCAACACCCCAAAACTAAACATTGACGTCCCCGAGAAATCCTTTTAACTCTAGTCCTCTAAGTTTTTCATTTTCTCCTTGAAATTGTTTAGGAATTCAAAGTAGGAACAAATCAAAAAATTTCACTAGTCACATTCTTCAGACTCCCCTCATATTTTATGAACTTCACCGAGTTAAGCTAGGTGAGTGTGTTAATGAAATTTTTCTTAATTGCTCCTGAAACATTATTGGAGGTTAGAGTTAGCTCATAGATAAAACTCAAAACAAGTATGCATTTTCTCTTTCCAAATTTTACATTTTGCATTCATTCCTACCTTTTTTAGGTCTTTATTCTGGAAGTCAAACACCCTTGTCATTGCATAGGGCTGACCTTCAACAGTGTGCTCTTTAAGCAGCTCTTGTTCCTAACTTTTGATAGCTTAGGCCCTTTGAGCGCAATTTGGGAGCAGAGGAGCTGACCTTCTAGTTATTTTTTTTCACAAATAGGGGGCATATGTCAGAATTTTAGCAAAATAGTTTCAGGTACAACAAACTTGAGTTGAATAAAAAATTCAATCACCACAACTAATTTACAAACATGACTCGGGAGAAACCAATCAAAGTTTTAAGTTGCGCAATTAGCAGTCAATCTCAAATAAGTTTAGTTCAAAAATAGAAGGTTATCCTACTCATGCTCCTAGTAGAATACAACATGGTGGCTCTTTATCTCAAACAACATAACTTTCAAAAATAGGGAGCAATCACAAAACTTAACTATTCATCATTGGGCATCATGCATGTCACAGAGGTGCAACAGCAGTGGTAATTACTTCCCACAGCATTATCAACATAGGCATATAAAATCACAACAAAGAGTAGTAACAAAAGAAAAATAGATTTTGAAAAGAAATCAGGGTGGCGAATCCCTAGTACACTGCGGTAGAAAAGTCAAAACAAGAACGAGGAGTAAAAATTCAGTAATGAGCATTCATTTCCCTTCCAGACATTCATGTATTCGTTCCATCAAGGCAATTAAAATTAAACTGACGAGGAACGAATAAACCTAGGGTCACAGTTGTGACCCTATTATGCTCTTTTGTTGTCAGTTGCTCCTTCTGTAGAAGGAACATCATCTGTCTCTTATGGGAGCAATATGTCTGGGAAGGCTGGTATCCTTGCTTGGGTTCTGACTTTTGGTACAAATTGACATCCATGACTCCCCTCCTTATTGAGGTTTATCCTTCCATTTTTTTAGAATGTCAAATTGCTCCTAAAAAATTTGGGTTCAAGTTTCTTAGGAGCAACCTTAAAACTAATCTCTTGCAACATTTTTCAAGCAAAAATTAATTAATTATTCATAAAATGAAATGAAAAATTAAACTAAACTTGCAATTAAGAAAAGAAATCTGGGTTATCCTCCAGTAGCGCTTCATTTATAATCTTAGCTTGACTGTTGCTTCTGGACCAACTATCAATTGGGTAGTTCTCCTGTGATCCTATAATGTCCATTCCAACTCAGCCCTAACTTTTCAGTGAACCATTGCAGTTTTATATGAGGACGCAGTACTCTTCATGCAACCTTGAACTTTCCTTTCAGCTTCTCAGTAAGCTGCTCCAGTGAAGGTTTTTAGCTCCGGAGTTGGCGGTTGCTCCAAGGTAGAAGGTTTAGGCTTTTTCTCTTCCTCTAAACAATTGGGAAGTTCAAAGGACTTTTCCTTCTTGCTCTCATGTTGTATAAAGTCGATAGATGCTAGGAATTCTTCTAACTCCTCAAAATCATCCATCCCAATTTCTGGCTCCACAACTTCAAATTGTTCTTTCAACTTTTCAGTAAGTTGAATTTCTTGTTCAGAGGTCAGTAGATATTCCTCCAACTCTTCAAAATTAGTCATTCCAATTTTTGGCTCCAAATATTCAAGTGCTCTAGAGTTTTACTGTAGTTCTGATGGTTGCTCTTTGACGGGTTCATCATCAAGGTTTCCATCACGATTGTCACTGGGGTAGTACTTTTTGATGTCTTTTACTCAAAACATAGGCCACCCGTCCAACTTGTGTCTCAATATCTTTCATGGCCAGATTGTTATGGTTCATATATTCCTTCAAAAGATTCTTCGGAGATTGGAGTCTAATGTCATCCTTGTCTTTATTTTGGTTCTGTGTTGTAGATAATGGGGATTATTCTGGTAGTTTTCAGAATTTCTCCCGACATTATTTTGGCTCCTCCATCCATGGTTGTTATATCCTTGATTGAGATTGTTTCTCCCGTTGTGGTTATAATTTCCTCTGTAGCGAACATGAGCAAAACAAGTATCATAATTACTAGAATCATGGAGTCCATTATAAACAGAACAAGACTGTAAACATTGAGAGAAGTAAAGTTGACTTGGTGGAGTTAAGAGTTTAGATTGTTCAGCTGACGTCCAGTTCTTGATAGTATTATTAAGTGCCGCCAAATCATTCAAAAGTGGTCCTCTTCCATTATTATTAATTCCATTGTTCCAACTATCATCATTTTTCAAAAATTCAGCCATTTTTTTTAAGGCTATGAGTAAACAATGGTCATAAACAGGAGCAACAGAACAAAATATCAAATATAAAAAAGAATAAAATAAAAAACCAAACTTTACAAAAGAAATTAAATAAAACACTTCTTTTAAAACGCCTTTTTTGCTAAAAGATCCCCGGAAACGACGCCAATTGCATGTCGGGCCAAGAGGAGCTCTGGGATAATATAGGAGCGAAAGCTTGTAGGGAGCAAAAATTACTACAAGGAGAAATTAATCAAACGAGGAGAAACTTTTCACGAAATGCGCAAGCGCACACGTCAAGCAATACAGGATTTTCAAAGAGCCCCAGATTATCTTCCTCAGGGAACAAATGTAAAAGTTGTGGTTTGAAAGAAATGTAAATAAGAAATGAAAAATTGAGAGCAAACAGTAAGTAAGGAGCAACTCGCTTCGAGGAGCAGATTCGTTCTCAAAGCAAGGTTAGCCAACAAGCACTTGTCACTAGAAGATTGAACAAAGACAAAGAATATGAGTGACAAAGAGTTGGGTTTTTCCCTTAAGTTTTATTGAACTTTGCCTTGAAGGAAATTAAAAAATGTCGGAATTGGGAGCAATAAACAGGAAATAAAGAGATCATGAGAAACAACGACAGAAATATAGAGCAAGATAGTAACAGAGAGAGCAATAATATAAACAGAGAGCAAAATGTGAAATGTGGTTGAAAATCAAGTTACAAAAAAATAAAAATAACGTAGACTCAAGACTAAAAAAACCGTAGGCTTAGGTTTGTATTTTCGCCCTCATGATAGTTCCTATATTGTCATAAGTTTTTAGAAATAGAATATGCTACCAGCAACCTTTAAGGCTTTTAAGACAGATTGCTCTATCACCAAGTTTTAACACCCAAGCAATCTGGAGCAAAGACTTTCTAAACCCAACTACTTTAAGGGTCCTATGGATTAGATTAAAGCTCAAAGG
This sequence comes from Gastrolobium villosum, assembly GCA_032173675.1. Taxonomy (NCBI): domain Eukaryota; kingdom Viridiplantae; phylum Streptophyta; class Magnoliopsida; order Fabales; family Fabaceae; genus Gastrolobium; species Gastrolobium villosum. The sequence continues at coordinate 14,828 of JAVKPL010015495.1, read as the reverse complement.
AGATTATGTTTACCTTCTCAAAAGAGCATGGCTGAAGGGTTCGCATGTAAAAGTGATTTACATATGAACACCATATTTGGTCAAGGGATTTCAAAATAACGTAAAATTAGAAAAAGATAAAAAAAAAAACAAATTGTTTTGTTTTGTTTCATCCCAAAACGCGGATGGATTATGACAAGTCAAGGAATATGTCGTTATTTTTTTTTTTTTTTGGTGAAAGGAATATGTCGTTCTTGGTTCAATGATCTATTATCTCTATTGGGTGCAGAAACAAAAATCATTAAACCTTAAGTAAAGTCAAACAAAATTAAGCTAAGAATGAAGTTTTGCAAGGTAAAGAGCATAGGAAAGTGATTTAGGCTTTGGAATAGAAGGATTTGAGCAAGACATGAAGGAGTTGTGGTTTAGGGCTCACACAATGGTCTGTTACTCTCTCCCTCCCTCTTTGTTTGGCGTCTAAGAAGAAGAAGAAAATGTGAGGAAGGTGATTCGTTTCACCACTTAATATGGTTAAGTTATTTCCACTGGGTAATAGTTTATCTATCAATTTAACCCCGATCACTTCCAAACTTTACACAATAGACTAGAATATTTTTTTAGGAATATTTTTAATTTTATTTTATATTTTGGGTACTTTTGCTACACACATTTTTTGTCCCATAATTTTCATCGATCGTACTTTTTACCTAAAAAGTGATCCTCATTCATTTAATTAGATATTTTACCTAATTCAACCCACTAATACATACTTAATTACATTTAATTTACTAATTAATTAGATTAGGTCTATTACAAAATATCCTAAATTTTTTGCCTAAGCCGCAAAACATGGTTGTTTTGTAGGAGAACTCATTATTATCAAGTATCAACTATTGTACGAGAAATGTTAAGTCCTTAGAAAAAAATTGTTGTATTTTTCTGCAACGTTATCTTCTTCTTCTTCTTTTGAAATATTTCATCAGTTCACGGCTTCGTGACTAGTTCGATTTGAGACAGATCTAAAATTAAGACATTAAATCTCTTCCAAAGATGACATTGGAGAGAATCAAACATACTCTCATCTCACATGTTCCATATGCCAACTGAACTACCACCATTTGATTATTTAACGTTATCTAATCTTTTCACAAACAATCATGTTTGATCTAGTCGTATTAAGGTTAGTTTTGTCCAAAATTAGTTTTTTATTTTATTTTATTTTTTAATTTTTCTTACAAATATGGTATGAAAGTTCCACGTTACAAATCATTTAAAATTTTCGCCAATAACCTATTTCTAATGACTTTGAAAACCAATTATTTTATCTTAAAATAGTTGCATACGCTTGAAGATTGATTTGAATTTTTTTACAAAAACCCTAACTATTAGTCCATTGACTTCTTCAACTTTTTAATATATAATAAAACTTTATATCATAGTATATATGATTCTAAAAATTCAATTTTTATATATTTTCTGAAACAGTATTATTTTAGTACAATCGAATTTTTATATATCATAAGAATAGATTTAGTTAGATTTAGAGATTACGTACTATGTAATCATATAGTTTGAAAAAACTGCTAATAACATGTTTGAATTAGATTAATGTTTAGGGAAAAATCACATTTAAAAAAAAAAATCGAAAAATCTCTCTGTTATTGGGTGTAAGTTATTTTTTTAAAACATGTAAATTACTTTTTTTTAAAAAAATTGAAAAAACTTTCTAGACTCTACCTTAGGTTTTCTAAGAATCTCTCTCTATGTATATATAGGCAACAGTATTTCTACAGCAACTTTAGATAAACTTATCTACAGCTGTCATTTTTAACTATGTTCTCCGGGAGAACATAGTTATAACGTTAAAGTTGCTCTTTTCTCTCTCTGCACATCAGCAAAAAAGTTCTGAAAAGTAACTGAGGAGAGAAAAAAAAAAACAACTTTAACGTTTTAACAACGTTATCCCGGGAGAACATAGTTAAAAATGGCAACTGTAGATAAATTTATCTAAAGTTGTTGTAGAAATCTTTACCCATATATATATATATATATATATATATATATATATATATATATATATATATATATATATATAGTAGGATACTTAGACACCAATGTCAAATTTGACACCTCATCTGACAGTCGTTAGATCATAAAAGATCAACGGCTCTGATTTATAAGCATGTGACACCGTTGATCTTTTTTGATCCAACTGCTCTCAGATGAGGTGTCAAATTATATATATATATATATATATATATATATATATATATATATATATATATATATATATATATATATATATATATATATATATATATATATATATATATATATATATATATATAATATATATATACTGCACTGCTATAAACAATTCTCTCAATAAAGAATAATTTTAAATAGTATAAATTACAAGGGAAGGCTTCAACCAAAAAAAAAAAAAAAAATTGAATAATTCTTCTACTCCCAAGCAAGGCAAATTGATGAATTTATTTACTAAATTCCAGTGTAGAAGAAAAGATAGATATTTACTGGATATATAATCCATCATCATTATCATAGTGTTTTGCACATATTGAATTCATGCCTGTAATGGATTTCAAAAGGTGCAAAAGTTTGTTGTATGTTTTTATTATCTTGAGTTGTTATATTTTAGATGTTGATGGTATTGCCAAAGACAGCATCACATCATTTCAATTCATCAAGGACCCTGAAACTCTTAGCTCCAATAGTGGAAACTTCACCTTGGGGTTCTTCAGCACTGGCTCTAGAAATCGCTATGTAGGAATTTGGTGCAAGTCCAACCTCACTGTCACATGGGTGGCTAATAGAAACCAACCACTGAATGATTCTTCTGGGTTTGTTGCAATATCTGAAGATGGCAATCTTGTGGTATTGAATGGGAAGAAACAGGTTCTTTGGTCATCAAATGTGTCCAATATTGCATCCAATTCTACTTCCCAACTTTCAGATTATGGAAGCCTTCTCTTGCTGGATAACACAACAGGAAACACCTTATGGGAGAGTTTCAATAATCCTTCAAATACTTTGTTACCCCATATGAAAATTACAAGCAACAAAATAACAGGTAAGAAAGAAAAACTTACATCGTGGAAAAGCCTTTCTGATCCATCCATTGGAAGCTTTTCTTGCGGTGTTGAACGCCTAAAGATTCCTGAAGTATTCATTTGGAATGGAACCCAGCCATACTGGCGCAGTGGTCCATGGAATGGTCAAGTTTTTATAGGGGTACTAAACATGGGAACTTTGTATCTCGGTGGTTTTCAAGTTCAAGATGATGGTAATGGAACAATTGATGTATCTTTTACGGTATATGGGATAGGACCCTTAATGTATACCTTGAATTCCCAAGGCCAATTGCTGGAAAATCAATGGGATGATGAGCCGAAGCAATGGCAAGTTACATGGAATAGTCACGAATCAGATTGTGATGTTTATGGTATATGCGGCGCATTTGCAAGCTGTAGTTCACAGGGTTCACCAATATGTAGCTGTTTGAAAGGGTTTGAACCAAGGAACAAAGAGGAATGGAATAGACAAAACTGGACTAATGGATGTGTTAGAAGCACACCTCTGCAATGTGAAAGGACCAACAATCAAAACACAAGTGTGGATAGTAATAAAGCAGATGGGTTTTTGACATTGAAGATGATCAAAGTTCCTGATTTTGCTCAAGGGTCATCTGTTACACAAGACACATGTAGAAGCGGGTGCTTGGAGAATTGCTCTTGCATTGCGTATGCAAATGATGATGCAATTGGCTGTATGGCTTGGAATGGGAACCTAATTGATATACAACAATTCCCAAGTGGAGGAACTGATCTTTACATTCGTGTAGCCTATACAGAACTTGGTGTGCCAGGTATTATTAGAACAAAAATTTATATAGTTCTTTAATTTTCTATAGGCATAAATTCTTCAATTTTAAATTTTATATGTTTATGTTTCCTGAATTGCCGACCCAATTAATTTGGGATAAATGTATTGTTAATATTGATATTCCCTTGAATTACAGATAAAGGGCGAAACATAAAAGTCATCCTGACAGTTACAATGATAATAGTAACTTTCATTTTTGGCACTTGTGCATTTGTCATTTTTGGAAGGGCTTTGCACCCAGGTAATATACCACCGTTGTTACATTTTATTGATATGGGATCTAAGTTTGCATGATTGATGTTTATAACTCGTGATATACCATATCAATCTAATAAAACAACAAAGAAAAAATAACAGTGGGTTTATTTGATTTAACAAAGGTGAAACATCTGAATCCGTAGAACACACAAACTACAGTGTAATTGGAGAATTATCACAAGCTAAGCTACAGGAGCTATTACAATTTAGCTTTGAAAAGCTTGCAACTGCCACAAACTACTTCCACTTATCCAACAAACTTGGCCAGGGTGGTTTCGGTGCAGTATACAAGGTATATTAAATCTAGCAAAGTTAATCATGTTTGAAGTAAATGTTTATATTTATGTTTCTTGATATTGTATTGCAGGGGAAACTGCAAGATGGTAAGGAAATAGCAGTTAAAAGACTTTCTAGAGCATCTGGACAAGGTCTAGAAGAATTCATGAATGAAGTTTTGGTAATTTCTAAGCTTCAACACCGCAATCTTGTAAAACTTCTTGGCTGCTGTATTGAAGGAGAAGAAAAGATGTTGATATATGAGTACATGCCAAATAGAAGTTTGGATGCTTATGTGTTTGGTTAGTTCTTTTGATGGCCCTTTAGTATCTGGCTCATATTCAAATCAAAGCTTTCATGTATTACTTTATTAAAATCACTCCCCATTAAATCTCCATTAACAAGGGTAGGGCGAGGAGAATCCTTATAAATCCATGACCTTTCAATCACAAAGAAGCCGTTGTACAACCCAACATATGAAGGTAGGGGTGAGAGTTGATTATATGCGGCCTTACCCTTATATTTTTACGTAGAGACTACTTCTAGACTCGAAATTGTGACTTTTAGATTACAAAGAGCAATCTTACCGCAACTCCAAGACTCGCCACATAATTTTATTTTAAAAAATAAACAATGGTTTCTGTTGAAATATATAAAAACCATTAAAAAGCCCTCACCCACCAGCTTAACCTTTTGGGTTGAATTGGTTCTTTACATGGTATCAGAGCCTCACCGTCCCCTACTTTAAAGTGGAATTAAAGCACAAAAGGTAAACCAAAAATTGGGCCTGTGCAATATCCACGCTTCAAGCCCAATGGGCTCTCGTGTGAGGGGGCGTGTTGAGATGTGAAGTCTCACATTGGTTGTGTGTGCAACTAATGTGGAGTTTATAAGGCCTTGGGCACTCCCACCCTTTGAGCTAGCTTTTGGGGTGGTGTATCCCAAGGTTCTTTACATGGTATCAGAGCTAGCTCAAAGGGTGGGAGTGCTCAAGGCCTTATAAAGGTCACATTAGTTGCACAGACAACCAATGTGGGACTATACATCTCAACAGTTTCACAGATAGCGAGTGTTCTTGAAAGCATGCTAATATATGTTTTCTACAAAGCATGTTATGCATCTTCTGATAAATTAAAAATAATAGGCTATCTTTTGGTTTTTATTTTTGCAGATCCATCAAAAAATAAACTCTTGGATTGGAGAAAGCGCTTTAACATAATAGAAGGAATAGCTAGAGGATTGCTTTATCTCCACAGAGATTCCAGGCTAAAAATCATACATAGAGATTTGAAGGCAAGTAATATCTTGCTAGATGAGGAGCTAAATCCAAAAATATCAGACTTTGGTATGGCAAGAATCTTTGGAGGGAGTGAAGATCAAGCCAATACCCAAAGGATTGTGGGAACCTAGTAAGTGTGCCTTCTTTTTTGTCTAAGGTTAATGTCACATACATGGAGAATCAATTGTTATATTTCAATTGTAACACCCCGTTCTAGAACCGGTTTGTTAACATTGACTTATGATATTAAGCGCAGTTACAATCACATTGGTGCAATTAAAATCCGGTTAAATTTTTCTTTTAAAGCAAGCCGAATTAAAATTACCCAATTCCGTGACCATAACCCTAGTGCATTGCGGAATAACATACTTAAAGCTTAATACCATACTTTCATTTCATTTATTACGGTCTCCATTTTCCCATAATATTATAGGATTTTTCATTACTTACGCGTGGGTTCAAACCGCGCTCAAATCGGAGCACCGTAGCCCAAGTTATGAGGTTTTTACGAAATGGAATGCTGAATTTCCCAGGACCCCTACGCTTCAAGCGTGGATCCCACGCTTCAAGCGTGGACAGTCAGAAGGTGGGCGCTCCAAGCGTGGATCCCACGCTCCAAGCGTGGACATTCGGGAGCAAGCACCCAAAACAGGGCAGTTTGACCTACCTGTGGTGTTTTAACCATAACTTGAGTTATACTTATCCAAATTACACAATCTTGGTCTCTATGGAAAGCTAAGAAACATATCTACAACTTCCATCAAGACACAAGGATCCAAATCTATGATATAGGATACGAAAATTGGACCACAAGACAGGGTATCTTTGTTTTGGATTGGTTTTCCAACCTAAAGGTCTTCTTTCACCTAATTTACATCATATAATCCTTTCAATGCATGAATTCTAGTCTCTCTAGATACTCATACACAATAGAGGCATACATATCATTTCATCATATATGCAAATACCCAATAATTACAACATTACATCATGTTTACAAGTTTCAATTACAAATTATGGGACTTAGCTACAAAACACTATGATCACTCATTGGCTCCCATCAACAAAAGAGATACCAAAGGGGATGAGCATAGGCTAAGTCCAACCAATTAAACATAGCATGCATATAACAAAAGACTTTCATTTACAATCTTGTACATATGAATTACAAAATAGCATGCTTAATCAAATGACCCTAAGTCTTCCTATGTCCATTTACTTCAAGTATGGCCACTTGCCATCAGAGGCTCCTGCAGCATCCTTTCCTGAAAGGGGGTCCCCAACCACACGGGGTGAGATATACGAATATATCCAGTAAACCAGGGGTCCTTGGAGCATCTCTCCACCCCATAGTTCAATAACAGTGTAATAGCAATGACAATAATAATGCAGCAAATACATATTCATGCAAGTGTACAAAACATCTCCAGGAGAAATCCCTCGAGCTCTCGAGCTGTCCTAAGGATACTCAGATGCAAATAGTCCTACTGGCCAGCTAAACTACCAAGTATGATTTACGCATCGTCATGCAACATACCAACATAGGGAAACACCATCCTATGTCACACCAAAGCATGCAAATACGTATAACAAAGCATTACAATATTTCATTGCATTTATATACAACAACACACCATTACCCGTTCAGGGCTTGGTGGAACAATAAAGGGAATTACACCCAAGGTCCGAAGGCTTACCTCAAAGCTTCCAACTAAACCTTTGTTCTTCACCAATCTTCACAACACAACATTAACTTCAAGGAGCTAACCGAGCTCCATAGCTTGCTCCAACGGTTGGTTATTCACGGTTGGTCCAAATGCCTCAATCCTAAGCATCACATGGACAATATCAACAATCAACCCAAACCAAACCATTGATTACACCAACAAGCCAAACCATAGTCAAATGCATAATTTTGTAATTTTCCAAACAAAATCATATGACTATATAAACTTATTTTCACCGATTAAATGTCATTCCTAGCATTTTTCTCAACATACTCTAGGCCTCAATCTTCCTAGAACATAGCCCATTTACTCACATAACCATAAACCCCAAAACACTATTCATCCAAAACCTAAATCATGGATTCTTCATGAAAATAGAGTTCAAGGGATGAAATCTTACCACCAAGTGTTGCACAATCAAGGGGTGAGGGTTCCTCAAGCTTCCATGGAGGTAGAAACCAACAAATCTCTCAATTTCTCCACATGGTTCGCAACTTTGAGAAGAAAAATCTCAAACCACACAACTCCCCACCAAGATCCAAGCTAAGATTGTGAAAGAGGGGAAGATTTGGAGTGGTTTAGGCTTTGGAATCACTCAAAACCATCAAAGTTTGATCCCCCTAGGGTTTTCCCCCTTTCTCCCTTCCTTCTTCCCTTTCTCTTCTTTTCCCTCTTTTCTTCTTCCTTTCTCCTCTCTTTGCTGCGCACGGGTTGGGGTTGGGGAAATGGGATTCTTAAGTGGCTTGCCACTTAACACAGGTTAAGTGGGTATCGGTTCATCTATCTATTCAATTCCATTAATTACCAAACTTTACCCAACAGTCTGGAATATTTTTCTAGGAATATTTCTACTTCCATTTTTATATTTTGGGTACTTTTGTCTACACCCATTTATACCCCTTAATTTTCACTGAGTACACTTTTTACCTCAAAAGTGACCCCAATTAATTTTATAAGGGAGTTTACTTATTTTTACTCACTAATACATGCTTAATTATCTAATCACATGTATTTTGCTAATTAATTATTTTGGGCTATTATATCAATGTAGTGGCTATATGTCCCCTGAATATGCAATGCAAGGAATGTTTTCAGAGAAATCAGATGTCTTTAGCTTTGGAGTTTTGCTACTAGAGATTGTTAGTGGAAGAAAAAACTCAAGTTTGTATGACAATGAAAATTCTCTTACCCTCATGGGACTTGTAAGTCTCTAAAATTCATCCCTCGCATAATTACGGAAGCTTTGTAGTCTTTTTTCTGATAAAACTTAAAACCAATTGTTTTCTTTTTTCATTCTTAGGTCTGGATACAATGGAAGGAAGAAAATGTTATGTCATTAGTAGATCCAGGAATATATGATCCTAGCCTTGAAAAGCATATTATGAGGTGCATACACATAGGACTTTTGTGTGTACAAGAATTTGCTGCAGACAGGCCCAATATGGCTGCAGTAATTTCTATGCTTAACAGTGAGATTGCGGATCTTCCTCCTCCAAGGCAACCTGCATTCATCCTCAGGCAGTAAATGCTTAGTTCACTATCCTCTGATGAAAGCCTTAAATTGTACTCCATCAACAATGTTAGTATTACGGACATCCATGGCAGATAGGAAACTGGGAGCTCTAGTGAAATTTTCAAAGCCAGTGATGACAACTGATTTCATTAAAATTGTTGGAACTTTTTATGAATGTCTTTTTCATTGTTAAAGAATGTGGTACCAAACTAAGAGTCCTAAGAATTAAGTTTAAAGGGTTCAAATTTATAAAACGAGTAAATATCATATAAAATATGGTCTCTCAAGATGTCAGTTTGGTTCCAAAATTTCCATGTGTACATATTGTTCAAAAGGATGAGAATTGAATAGCAATATTCAGCAGCTTGAACATTAAATTACGTAGAGCTAGGCATATTTTCATTCCAAGGTTCAAGTACTTGATGCTGGCAACTCCATGGTCTGAAATACATAAGATACATGTACTGTGCAAGCTATTATAAGTTGCTAAACAATTTTTTTAAATTAACTTGGCTGACAGGTACAACAACCAAAGGGCCGACCTAGTTCAAATACCCACTTCGTGAGTGTCTGTGGAAGGGAATACTTTAGGCAGTCTTTCCCCTATCTTTTGCAGAGAGACTGATTCGAACCCGCGACCTAACACACCACGGCAAGCAAGCTTACCGCTGAGCCAAGCCAACCAAAATATTATAAAACAATTCAGTACATTCAACAGCCTTGATGCTAAAATCAAGTAGACAAAACAGCCTTTTTCTAATCCCATCCTAGACAAGTTAGTATTTCTCATTTTACATAATCTCACACACTTGTCTTTTGTGCCTCCATGAGACTCATCGAGGGTGAGCCAACTCAAGGAATGAAATTCCTAAGAGACACTCTTGTTCTTTTAAACCTGGCCATGCTTACATCATTCATCAAAATACTAGAAAGCTTATTCATTTGTCATAAGGCATCATCAATCAATCCATTCAAAGTTGCTAAATATGAAATACATCACAACATATCATGTTCCCACAAAATCCAATACAGTTCATTGCAATGCACAGCTCATAGAATCATTCAAAGGGAAAAACTTCGAAGTTCATAGGCTTACCTCAATCATTTAAGTCTAATTCTTAGAGTATACAGCTATAGCTCAAGTCTTTCCTCTACTATTCTATTTCGGCTCAAGAAAGAAGTTGCAAGGCTAGTGGGACCTCTTTTCAAGAGTGGCAGCTTTGGACATTTTAGGGACAACCCCAGTAATTTCTGCACTAAGATTATGGATTCAAAATAAATAAAGGGAAAAAGTAACTAAGAGACTAAGGCAATGTTTGAATATTGTTTTAAACATAATTTTTAGATTTCCGAAAATAATAAATAAAAAGTCCTATTTGATATAGTCTGTTTTGTAAAAATAATTTATAACTACTTTTTTTGTTTTTTAGAATTAAATTTTGAGAATATGTCTTATTTATTTTTATTTTTTGTTTTGATTTTTAATTTTCAAAGGAAAAAAAATATATACAAAAAACACATATTTCATTAACTATTCTACGAAACAGTATTAAAAATGAAAAAGCACAAAACACGATTAAACTGATCCTATCTATTTTGAAATAAAATTTTACGAGAAATCTTATTTATATAATTTTTTTTTAAAATTAAAATACAATTATTAATTTGATTTTTTAAAGTGCTGTTATATAAATTTTAAATTTAATAGCTTACCAATTTTTTTTTTAAATTTAATACTTTTGTTTATGCTGTAAAAAAATTAATTGCATAAAAGTAAGTTATTTCCATTAATTTTTTTTTTTGTTTTCATATCGCTTACTTACTTGCGAGTTTGGCAAAATAAATCTATAATAAAAGCAACACTATTTTACGAAAAAAATAAAATACTATTTTTCTATAAATTTATAAATATATTTGTTATGGCTTAATGTTTGTAGAGTGAAGGTAGATTCGTTTTCGAAACCACTTTTTTTTAGGTTAAAAAATAAAAAAATTATAATGAAAAAGATTATTATAACCTGAAATAAATTTTAATTATAAAAATAACTTCATTTCCGCTCAAAATGATTCTATATAAGAAAAAGCGAACCCATATTTGTTGTTAAATTAACTTTTCAAAGATTAAACCATCACCATAATAATTTTGTAAAGATTTTTTATTGAATCAATGTAAAATTTTCACTAATTTTATTTATATATGATGATAAAAAAAAAAAAATCATATAGGTATTCCCCTTGAAAATAAAATAAAATAAAATAATTCACGTTGTTTGTCATATTAATATGGATCTTGTTACCTCCTCAATCTCAAGAGTAGCAAACAAAATCCAATGGCTTGACTCTCGACCATCATCACCATCCCTCCACCCATTACTACTCTGTCGAACCTCTTCAATATGGGTACAAGCCTTGACCCGACCCTGACCCTGAACTCCCTTCTACTTCTTCAGCCTTGGCGTTGGGGGATGATAGGACACGAAGAAGAGGCATGGAAGTGGAGAAGCAGAAGGCAAAGGAAGCGAGGGAGAGGAAGGAGATAGTGAACACGAATATAGCTTCGCAGAAAGCAATGTATGTGATATTTCAGAGAGAGGCCACTCAGCGATCAATGACAAGAGAAAGAAGAACGGCTCTGCCTTGCGAATCTGCTTTCAAGGTCTATTTTTGTTTTATTTATTATTTGTTTTATTTTGGGTTGAATGTGGTTGTGGATGTGAAAATAGGTTTGTGCGCGACGATATTTTTATTATCAAATTTTTTTACTACTAACTCATTATCTATCTAATCACCGTTGAATAAAAGAAATAATGTTAAAAAAAAATTTGAAAAAAAAAAGAAAGTATTGATGTAATGGTAATTAGATAGGTAATGAGTTGGTAGTAGAAAATTTTAGTAATAAAAATATCCATCATCATCTTTTTGTGCACTATTTGTTTGCTTTGTTTAATGGGGTAGTGTTTGATAACCACAAGGGAACGCGAGGTTGTATTTTTATAAGGGAAATATTTTTCTCATTTAGTTTGAAATAACTATCTCATATTATACGCTCATTGAATTTTATGCCAATTTTTCCTATTTCTTTTTATTTTAAATTGTGAACCCCATATATTTATCTCATACACATAAGAAAACTATCTCAAGTAACATGAGATTACTAACTCCCTTTCCATAAACCAATCGGTACAAAAGCAAGAGAAATCTGCATTGGCAATTACAAGTGATCTGAACAATTTCATTGTCTCAAGCATTGTGCCAAGCTAGAAAATACCGACACGTGTCGGAGCGTGTTCCGACATGTGTTTACGTGGTTAATATTTTAGGACATGTGATCAATTTTATCTAACACATTTTTTTAGGTCTAAATTTTATTTTATTAATTAAAAATGAAAAAATAATTTATAAGTTGACTTTTTTTGTTGTGAAATTTGACATAAAGAATCAATAAGGTATGAAAAATTATTTTTACTTTATATTTATGTTATGAAATTTGAATATTTAATTAGTTATAGGACTTATTATGGATTATTAGATGTATTAAATATAAATTATATTATATATATTAAAAATATTATTTAATATCAAAACATGTCCTAAGATGCTGAAATATGATATTTTTTAAAATTAACGTGTCGGTGTATCATGTCATGTCTCGTGTCCCGAATCGGTAGGAGTGCAACATATTTTTATATGTTATAATTTGTTACCTGTTATCAGAGCCTCGCCGTCCCATTTCTCTTGTGGACTCTCTTAGCATAGGTAGGTTGGGCCCGTTGCATCATCCACTCTTCAAACCCAATGGGCTCTCGTGTGAGGGGGCGTGTTGAGATATATAGTCCCACATTGGTTGTATATGCAACTAATGTGGAGTTTATAAGGCCTTGGGCACTCCCACCCTTTGAACTTGCTTTTGGGGTGATGTATCCCAAGGTTCCTATTTTTCAAAAGCTGTCAAGAATTGACGTTATTTTGAGGGATCATTGTGCTAGCTCACCACAAGATTGTAAATGATATAGTTATTATCATTTATTTTGAGTTCAATGGATGATCATTTATCTTCGGGTTTTAGAGGGTTCGGTAAAAATCCCTAATTTCTTTTCCTATTTATTTTTAACTCACAAGGGAAAGTTTACTAAAATCCTTTCTTTTCTTTTCTTTCCTTTCTAAGACCAAATACCAAACAAAGCCTAATGGAAATGATAAAAATACAAAAAGTAAAAAATACAAGAAGAAATTCAAACTAATAGTAGAACCATTTATTCTTTTATGGGTATTCACATCACTTATTACCATGTAATCAATTTTTGCTTTGAGCTTCGTCAAAGAAGTTTGACAGACCAATGTGTTATTCCAATAAAATTCATTATCATCGTGTTAGGTGAAATTTATTTCTACGTATCGGCCCTATTCCTTTTCCTATGTATGCTTGATAGTTTTGTAAGATATTTTGGGCATACAACGCGTCAAATGTATTCTCACAACACAATAGTAACAATTTTACACCTTTTTTATTTATTGTTCACCCATTTTTATTTTTTTTTGGTAAATAATATTGTTCACCCATTTCTTGTTATAAGATAAATTCTTGGTATTTCGACTACTATTAATATTATTTTGCCGGGGAAGGATATTGTAACAATCAAGTTTGTGTTACTACCATGTTACTACCAGTCAATCTCACCGTTAGATCGCTTATGTTGATCTAACGGTTATATTTATTTCCATCTTTGTATGGTCATGATTCCCCAAATTTAAAGTAAAAGCATTAAATATGGGAAATCATGACCATACAAAAATGAAAATAAATATAAAATATTAAATTTGGGGAATCATGACCATACAAAGATGAAAATAAATATAACCGTTGGATCAACATAAGCGATCTAACGGTGAGATTGACTGGTAGTAACATGGTAGTAACACAAACTTGGTTGTTACAATATCCTTCCCCTATTTTGCCTGTGACCATGGCCTTGGTCATGTCTGCCTTGATTTCTTAAATGATATTGCATTTACTTTTGGAAATGCAAAAATATAATTGAAAAAAGTTATTTGAATCAAAAAGCAAAAATTAATTTTATTTAGTTTAATTTTATAACTAAAAAAAACCAAAAAATTCTAATATAAAAATTAAATAATTTAATTCGGATGACTTTTACATTAAATCCTAACAATAGTACTGTCAATTACATGGCTGCTTTGGTGCTCATAATGTCAATAAAGTAGGGAGTGGATTCTCTCATGTTGAAAAAGATGTGACATAGTCATTTGGTTAATCATAACCCTACAAGGGTGGATCAATGGTGATAAAAGAGAAAAGAGAAAAAATATTAAAATAATGGTTACTAAATCATAACCGTTGATTGTCGTTTGTACTACTCATTTGGAATGAGCGTGAGCTGAGATTATGATTCATTTGGAGAGGCTTGTACAAAAAAAAAATACTTTTATGCCTTGTTTATTTTATTGGGTTTGATGCTTGTCATTTTAAATGACATAAATTATATCATTTTAGGAGAGAGATACACACAAGGAATGAAAATCATGAGAAAAAAGTGGGTGTTTTTTTAATTTAAATTTTAAATAAGAAAATATTATTTTGTATCTATCTCTCTCTTTAAATTACATAACCTTATGTCATTTAAACTGAAAAACACTTTTCCCTTATTTTAAAAGTAATTTAATTTTTTTTGGTAAGGTTTAAAAGTAATTTTTACAAGAGGTAAAGCTATTTATGTTTTTGATTTTTGAAAATAATATTTGGCTTTTGAAAATAATATTTAACTTTTAAGATTTAGTTTTTTTAAAAGCCAAAAATTTTAACTTCCAAAAAATCAAATTGGCTTTTTTTTTTTTTACTTTTGCTTTTTTTCTTTTAAATAGACATTCAAACAAA